>JAMAFX010000217.1:0-38852 GCA_023625875.1 Trichocomaceae sp. PYS4502 | reverse complement strand
TTGGGGCGCACCGAACGCGGGCTAGCGGCGATAACCCGCTGGGTCACCGCCTTAACACAGCCCTTTGACAATAGATTGGATGAAGATACCGAATTAGGTCTAGCGTCCTGCAAGGTCACCTGATTCTATAGTCTGAGAAACTGAGATAAGATTTATCTAGATGATTTCTTCATCGGGTGAGACGTACGTGAGGATTATAGTCATAGCTCGATGGTTACAATTCTCATGCCGAGATTAGATAACTGTGTACTTATTTACCATCTAGGCACAATTCATGGTCTAAACTTATAAAGCCTTCACCAGCTTATTAATAGCCTCGGTATGAGGATACATAAGGGTCATGGCCCTGCCCTGAACAGACTACAGTCAAGCAACCAAGGGACTCATAAACGAATCTCCGACGTGTTTAAAATCAATACGAAGGATGATACCGATACAGGATACGCCAGGCATGTATATTCTAATTAATTAGCTATTATTAGCATGTTTCATCCTCTCAGATTTTATATGGTACGGAGTAGCAACCTCCCTTGCGTATAGGAAACCTGAATTCATATCCCATGATGATGTGCATTGTGTAATACATAACCACTAATTATAGTTGAACAGAACAGGATAACCCGAAAAGAAAACGAAATACGCAATCATCCCTACCTAGTGAATAAATAAACGAGGCATGTCTGTATGGGGATGCATGCAAGGAGCTCCTAGACAGGCCGCGTACAAGCTCGCCTGAGCGTAACGAGTCTCACGAGTCTCACGTCAGGTGCATGCTAAGCTTTTCACGGAGATAATCAAGCTTTTCTTAGACAATACGTACGTAGTCGTACGCAGTTACACATCTAATCTACGTAAGTACGTAGTACTAATCTCAAATCGAGATTGAGGATACTGACGGCCGAGCGTATGCATCACGTCTGTATGTACTATGTACCGGTATAGTTACTCGCTAGTCTGCAGGCGTGTGCATGGCTTTGACGGATACTATTCGATAGTTACTATCGATAGTTAGCTAGTTAGTTAATCCTAATGATAATCCAGATGACAGAACATGCATGGACTTCCAAGGTTCGTATTCTAAAATCGCTCACCGCTACTCCGTACATTCGTATGCATACGACACAATCAAGCCTTATATAATACTGTACAAAGCATGCAGTCTGCATGCACTGATGCAGAGCTAGGCATGGGATCATGATCGGATCGGAGCGTGTATTAACTATGTATTCAGCTGTAACTTGTATGTATACAGTTCTACTCAATGCAAGGGAGTGTCAGAATCAAGATCCGAACAAGTCTGGAAGAAGGAGAAGAAGAAGAAGAAAACAGAAATCTATTCTTTTCTGATCAAATCAAAGCAATCCGCATGTTACTGTAGCAGAGGCGGGAGTTCGTTCAAGTAAATAAATAAACAAACATGTCACAAGCCCAAATTAAGCGGGCATTATGAGAGGGAAAAAAACAAGAAGAAGGAAATAGGACAAGTGTAAAATGGAATGGACTGCGTTTTATGGTATCTTAAGCAGAAACATATTATCATCATCTCTCATCAGGGTCGTCATGACGGTGCGGGAGGTGGTGGTAAAGTTCCATGATAGCGCCTCTTCTTCTTATTAAAAGACGACGCCACATGGTTAGTTTGCCCACGGCGGCTGGGTGAACGGATCATCAGCGGCGGAAGGAGCTGTCGGCATGGAAAGGGACATAGAGTTGTCGTATAGACCAGAAGCCCACAGCAGGTTGTTCATGTTCATGTCGGCTTGGCTAGGTTCCATCTGTGCAGGAGCTACCGACTCAGAAGACGGGTAAGAAGGCTGCGATTGCGAAATTGCGTATCCCTGAGGCGACGTAGAGATCGTTTTCGATTCCATTGCCATAGTTGCCTGTAACTGCTGCTCGAGCGCTGCCGTCGATTCGTTGGCGGAGCGGAGGAAATCGTCGATGTCGATTGACTCCAAATAGTTCGAAGCCAATAACCGTGCTTGTGGCAATCCTGCAAATGACGACGCAGAGCTAATGCGGTACTGATCGACGTCGGAGCCATCGCTGAGACTGTGCAGGTCGTACAGATCATTAAACGCAGGCCTTGGTCCTAATTCTTCTACCTCGGAAGCATCCCCGCCCGAAGAAGAGCCTGTCAGACCAGGGTAACTGGGGTTGCTGATGTTGTTGAGATCAAAGCTGGCGTACGATGGCGCTTGGCTAACACTTGTAGACAGATCTGTCGAGGGTAGCGGAAAGCTCGACCAGTCAACCGGCGGAGCATTGAAAGTCCCCGCAGAGATGGCGAAGTCCGATTCCGGAGATGTAAGCCAGCCCTCTTGGAATGCATCTTGTAGAATATACGCATTCATCGACTCTGTCGCGTTGTTGCCAGTACTGAGCGTAGAAAGAGACGACAGATCCAACGGGGCAACTTCCGAGACAAGCTGCTCTGGTGCGGGAATAGCCACGAGTTCGGGAGATCCGTGTTCTGACTTGGCCCGACGGCGCGAGGGGAGACTTTCAAAGTCCGCTCCAGGATTGAAGTACGAAGCGTCCACGCTGGTGTTCTCAAGTGTCAGTGGCAGGTGATCAGCGGACCGCTGAGCCAACTCGGATGTCCCATGGATGGTATGAGAGCGCGGAACGGTGTAGGGTAGGCCGCATTTATGAGCCATATCGTTGTGTTTGTGGGTTGGCTTATGATGACCATCACGGAAGACAGTCAGCGTGCTTTCGGACTTGGTGGACGTCAGACGAGGCTTGCGTAGTTCTGCCACAGCAGTATGAGGCGGCGGAGGAAGTCCAGACTCGGGAACGGGGTCCAGGTGTTCCTTTTTCAA
This sequence comes from Trichocomaceae sp. PYS4502, assembly GCA_023625875.1. Classification (NCBI taxonomy): domain Eukaryota; kingdom Fungi; phylum Ascomycota; class Eurotiomycetes; order Eurotiales; family Trichocomaceae; species Trichocomaceae sp. PYS4502. The sequence goes on along the minus strand of JAMAFX010000217.1, from coordinate 36,027 downwards.
AGCGCAGCCACACCGTTGTCCGTGTATGCAACGGCACTTTGCTTCGCCATTGTCGCCACCAGGAAAGCTGGCAGCATCGACGCCATGGTGGTCCTTCTTCTTGTCACCACAGTCGCATTTTGTGTGGGTTGTCCTCGACTTGCGTAGACCGCGGCAGTGGGGACACTGGGATACTGGGCGGCCTTTCTTGTTGACATGAATCAGGTTTCGATCTTGAGAGGTAAACGTCAGTATGAATGTCTGTGGAGATTTAGACGACGCGAGAGCACATACCGCTGTGATGACAGCTGCTGACTCGGTGGCCCCGAACGCAAGCTTCACAAGCCCACTTCTCCCCATCGATAAGCATTTCCGCGAATACTATGATGGACACATGCGACACTGCGCGGGAAGTGTGCAAATGTGCAAATCGGCGAATAGAAAAAGAAAAGAAGAAGAAAAACACTCAACTTTAAGGCAAAGAAATCAGCCTCCAGCGCAAGTAACAATTCAGGTGCAGCGGTGGCAAGTCGGTTGTGTGTTGTGCTCCAGCTGTACGACACGGCTAGAGAGCTGAAACAACAACCCAGACGTGGTCACGCAAAGGAAAGCCACGAGATAGGCCTGTAGAGATGAAATGAAAAAAAAGGACCCGTGAGAGGAAGAATGTAAAAATTGGGCAGTGATGGGTAGACCAATTGAAAGGAGGCCAATTGGTGGCAGCACAGAAAAGACCGTTTCGCGACCGGGCGTTCAAAGCAAGCGAGACCACGGAGAGAAGAGAGGACAGGGGAAAGAAAAAAAAACGCACAGGGCCCAAATACCTACGCACCGTTTGGCGCCAGCCGTTAGACAGGACACCAAATATCGGTAGTGGCGGCCAGAAGATGGAGAGCGCGGTGGCACTTCTTGAAGGTGTTCATCCACAGCGACAGGACAGAGGTTTTTTGGGAAGACGGAAGGCGGGCGTACGGGGGAGGGGGGAATTTAGGATTAAGTAAGTCGCCAGCCGCTGTGCGTGCCTGAGCGTGCCTGAGGCACTGAGGCAGGGAGTGAGGCGCGAGCGAGTCCAGCCGCAACAGGGCTAGTGGCACGGCGGCGTGAGCGAATCACAGCGAGGTCTCTCTGGCGCCTTGCGTCTACTCCGTACCGCTATGTGCATATTTATTAGTACTAGTACCCTGTAGGTAAGTGCTGAGTAGTAGGTACTGATCTGAGGTAAATGCAAATACTATATTACTATAGTACTGCTAGTAGTATGTAACTTGGTAAGTAGGACGTCGACGAGTAGGTAGCGAGGCTAACCCAACTCGGACTAGGTGCATCGGGCGGTGGCTGTATCAGGAAGGCTTCCAGAAGGAATGCCTTGTTGTTCCATGCAGGGCTAGCCTCTTGGCGGCAGATCAGCGAATCAGCCAATGATCGTCGCTGCCGTGTTTGCCGTGCCAATCTCCCCGGATTATTACGATGATTACCGCTGCACCTCTTACCTACGCTGTAAGGAACCTATGCATATGACAGTTGTACGCCATCTACGAAGCATACGGTACAACTATGTATGGTATATACGTGTACACTTGCTTGTTTACGAGTACTCATAGTAGTACGTAGCGCGCAAAGTGGACCGGGTGAAAACGGCAGCTAGAGCCTAGTAGTAGCCTAGTACGGAGTAGTCTGTTAGGCTGATCAAGAACAAACCGGAGATCTCCTCCATACGTACTCCGTACTTGGCAAAGAAACGAAAGTCGGAATGACGTACGCAGCTATAGATAGAAGCAGCAGCAGGATACAGAGTCACGGTGGCCTGGGTATCTAATAAGTCAATACGGAGTATAGATGCTATCTGGTAGTTGCCAAGTCGATAATAATACTGTGTGTACCATTTTCTGAATCCAGCAATGGGTCGGTTCTGTCAGTGTCACATGACCTGCCGCCTGTGATTGGCGAATCTTTGTTATTGCTTACATAAGCCGATTCACTTCACGTGACTTCTCTCCAGATTCAACTCTCTCTCTGTCTGCACGCAACTCCTGGTCGGAATCTGGGATACCAGCAGCAGATAATCGATCAATCCAGAATTCAGATACGAGCTTATGCAGCAGACCGGCCCGCTCCCATCAGCGTCCTCCTCCAGGCAACTTTCTTGCACTGCCCTGCGACGCCGGAGAAGCAATTAATCCGGGCACGGAGACGGCTTTTCTTTTCTACGCGATGAGCCAAGTAGTCTAACTATGGATGAGGATAGGGCTGTAGATACATAGTAAATAAAGCCCATCAACAGAACAGCACAGCTTCGTAAATAGTCGCGCGATGCAGTCTCGGTTTGTCGTTCGGCGGCCGCCTGCTGTGCGCGCCAAGGCAAACTCCCCGCCCAGTATGAAAACGCCTGGCTAGCCAAAAAGGCCTTTTGCCTCCTGCGCGCAACCTCAACCTCAACCTCAACCAACACCAACACCAGCACCGACACCAGCATCACGCATCACGCATCACCACCCACCCTACTGGAATCACTTTCTGTCTGCAGCAGCATTCAATTCCTCTGCATGGTACATCGCAGACAATGAATTCTCGCCAGCCGTCAGATTTGCCCCCGGCACCCTCCTATCCAGCCGCCCAAGGCACCATGTACTACGGTAGCCGCCAGCTTACTGCAGATGAGATCCTGACAGCTGAATTATCGCGCGATGCGGCCGGTAATAATCTTACCGACGGATCGGCAACTGGTAGGTCTTATTGCGATGCGCTGTTCTTGTTTCGAATGATATCGTTTTTTTGCTGATATGCGTCGCGTCCCGCGCGTACAGATCAGCAACACAACAACGCCTTCCCTTTCCCTCCGAACCAGCAGGTCGGTGTTGATCCGAATCATGATTTGAGCTATGGCGACCAGAGTACTCGTCGCAAACGATCCAAAGTCTCGCGGGCCTGTGATGAATGTAGGCGCAAGAAGGTGAGTAGAGTAGCTTTTGTTCACGCTCCATTACGTGCTGCGTTTAGGTCTCCCAGGCAAGGTCTGGTTTCTGACTCGACGAAAATAAAAGGTCCGCTGCGATGCTACCTCAGAGTCTGGAGTCGAAACATGCTCCAATTGTCGTCGTCTCGAAGTTCCTTGCCAATTTAGTCGCGTCCCAATGAAGAGAGGGCCTAGTAAAGGGTATGTCAAACTACATCGTTGGACTTGGTTATAAGGGTTTATCTTGCTGACGAAGATTCTTTTCGAAAAAGATATATTAAAGAACTGGCAGAGCGACTGAATACTCTGGAGTCTCAGATGCAACCGCCAATGACCCACCAAGATATGCAATATCAAGGCATGAGTGAGATTTCGCCTCCGCGAGGGTACCATGAATTTTCTCCCCCGATTGATACGAACCTACTTGGTCGTAAGCGGACGTTCTCTATGAGCGAAGGAATTCATGGGTTACCTTTGCCTCAGTCGACATTTGCGCCTCGTGGCCAGACGTCTGTTGGTAAGAGAAGGGACTGGCCTCTCTTGCATCTCGCGTCATACTAACTTTTGTATGTCTAGGAGAAACCGCTGTGAACATTCCGGAGAACTATCCTCTGTTCAATATTCATCAAACGCAAAGTAAACTGTCCGCCCCATATTGGACTGACGGTCTTGATCGCGAGCAGGATCTTACGACAAATTCATTGCCCGTTGACGCAGTCGTTGGAGCTCTGTCGCAGCCCGCTAATGAAGCTACGAAGCCTTATGTAGTTGATGAAGGAGCACTCAAGACGTATGTTTACGTTGACATACTGGCCACGAGACAAACGCTAATCTTTGCGCGCAGGTATTATGAGAAAATCCACCCCATTCTGCCGATACTTCCAGACTCGAAGGATCGATTCTTGGGTATACTCCATAAGTGCAGCAGATTACTGCAGGAGGTCTTTTCATATGCCTTTTACTCCGTAACCCACACCAATATTGATCGTGTCCACGGCACTTTCAGCGAGGTTGGTTCCCTTGATACCGCTCTCGACCTGGTGTCGACACATCTTCGTGATCCATACAGCCTTCGTACATTACCGGTCAATCTAGTCTGGATTCAAACTCTGTACTTTCTGGTCATTGACTGCGATGCTCGAGGACCGGACAATCTACATGGCAGAAACGGCTACCCAAAGCAGACCCTAGTCGATCATCTTTCGTCCCTGGCTTACCGAATAGCCAAACCCTTCGACCAAATCCGTGATCCATTCACTGAGTTTCAGGACGCGGATTCTGACGCGAACATTGCTCGTCGTAGCTGGTTTTCTGCGAGTGTTTTGTGTCGATGGCACTACGTTGGCATGGGCGAACGTGATATAATGGAAGACGATCTCCAGGATATCAGTCTGCCCTGGAACTATTCTTTTATGAGCCCTGTAGCTGTTCAACTTGCTTGTAAGTTGACAATCTGAAGAATTTACCACAAATATGTTATTCAGACTAATATTTTCGCAGCATACTCAAGCGAATTATCCGCGGCTCTGCGCATTGTCGAAATAGACCATGATTCACTATCGCTCAATTCAAGGTTCAAGAAAGCGTCCCGTTCACTGCTCTTCCACATGCTCAAAGCCGTCCTGGGCCACGAACAACGTCTCGCCAGCACCGACCCAGCACTCATCCCCGGCGGATATCTTGAAGCTCTCGGGCCGCAGGTCTATTGGAGCGTCAACCTCTACATCACTCGCTTCCTCTACGTCTTCGCACCATATGAAGTCATCCACTCAGCGGAAGCTCTAGTGAAAGAGATGCACAAAGACCTTGTCGCGACGACACCCCGCATCTCCTCGCCCATTGACATCTATTCCCTATCCCTAGCCACCCTCACTCTACTCGAAGCCTCGAAACTGCCTCTGTGCGCCGAATTCTGCTGGAAAATCCTCGGCAACATCGAGCAAATCCTCGATCGCCGCGCACAAGCCACCGCCACCGCAGGCGAGTTTGAAGATCTATTCAGCACCCCACAATGGGACCGTCAACTGCGGTCATGGATCGAAGTGGAAAAATCGCAGCATATCCATAGCCATAGCCACAACCACAGCCACCATCAACCCATTGAATCCGACATCGTCGACCGTCAGGACAATCCATCCAACAACAATAACCCCACCATTCCTGCTTCAGCCGGTAATGATAACAATCCCTCCTCCTTTTCATCATCTTCTTCTTCATCATCTTCAAACCACCCCCCGCCCCCTCCTCTCGTCGGACCCAACGAGCAACGCTCCCTCCAACATCTCGCTGACCTCGCAGTCGGAGCCGAAGGCGGCGGAGGCCCCAGTATCGGCGACAATGACACGGGCGCAGCGCCGCAGACATCAGGAGCAGCAGCAAACAACGAGGGCGGCGCAGGAGGAGATGTGATTAATAACAATAACAATAATAATAATAACCCTTCTGGCGGTGTCGTTGGCGCGGTTGATTTCAGCGTTGCGTTGCGGAGAGGCTTTATGAATGTTTTGAGTATGGGGCCTGGTGATCGTCGTTGATTTTTTTTTCTTTCTTTTTTCTTGTGTGAGAGAGGATTATTTCTATGTGCTCAGGTGTATTATTAGTTGGGTACTGTTGCTGTGATAATTGTTTTTGTTAGGGGGTATTGGGTGGTTTTTAGTTAGATGCGTTGATTTTCTAGGGAGGTAACTAGGTAACTAGGTATAATGGAATAATCGTCTAGGAAGTCGGATGAGCTAGATAGTAGATACGTAGGTATTAAGAGAGAATGTATATATATATTTGTTATTTTATATAGGCAACCTGCATGAATACAAGTAGCTACGCAGTGGAAATCGAGTAACTATATAAAGTCGTCACTATCGTCACTCATGTCGAGTTCCAAATGCAATCCGCTGCCATACCCGCTCCACATCCTGACACAGAGCCCGGAATCCATCGTCTTCGAGTTGCTGGCATATCCAGTTGCTGACCAGCTGAGACCGTTCTGATTCAGGTGTTGTGAGATAGGCAGAGAGATCGACTGAGGTAATGGTTGGTGGTGCTGTTGTGCCGTTGTGATTACCATTACTATTGGGATATGAGTTGATGCTATGAGGCCGTCGTGGTTGTTCATGTTGCGGTTGCTGTAAAGGCATGGATTGACTCTCGTTTGCGAGAGGGGATATATTGGCTAGATTATTCCTCGTTGGTGACTGAGTAGTGGCCTTGTAATGCAGTCCCGAGTTATCTATATCCGGGCTGGAGACTCCTAAAAGAGAAGTGCCGAGTACTGGAGAAGATGCAGGGATCGGCCCTCGCTCTTGATTAGCGCTATTTCGTCGGCTGTCTTCTAGCTCTAATCGGAGCTGTCGAGCAGGTGAGCTAGTTGCAGGAACTGTCACTCGTGACCGTGCGGTTTGCGGACGCGGCGACGCAGTCACCACGCTAGAAACGGTATTCACGTCCCGCGAGTTTGACGATGGTTCAGGCGGAAGCCCGCGTCGAGTAGTAGAGCTGGTTATTGAAAGCTGGTTCGAGCGTGGTCCAGGTTTCGAAAAGGGAAGGTCTCTTTTTGGTGGCAACACTTGGTCTAGAGCTTGGCTGTCAAAATTTGGGCCTGTGATAGGCCTCTCTAACTCTTGGTTTCGATGGTCTGCAACAACCTGTGAGAACGGACGCACGCCTGATGCATCTTTTTGAGACTCGTCTAGATTAGTTGCCGTTGTCGCGATTGTTGTCGTGGTGTGATTTCGAGAATGGAGATCAGACAGAAATGAATTCGGAGAGGATGCTCCCAATGTCGCAGCAGTGTGACTCCTCAGTAGCCCTTGGCTCCATGGGCCATTGCTGACTGGGGCAGTAGTGTGTTGACCCCAATCAAGGTTCCCTATAAAGCCCGGAATTGTCGAGTTTGTTATCCGCGAGGACGATGAGTCCGGTCTAGAGCTTGCTGATCGCAGATTATGATCTACCTGCGTTTCGCTGAACGGGCAGTTGATTTCCCTCAGAATTTCTAGTGCATCACGATAATCTCTGCTTGAAGAAAACTTCAATTGAAAGCGATGTATCTAGCACATTTCTCTGTAAGTCTTCACGCGTTGAGCGATGAATACACCCTGAGACTGACCTGATCTCTCCCGGATGGGAAACGAACCGCCAAACACGGATCTTTCACCAGGACAGCAACCAAAGGCTTGGTGTTCCTTGTCTGCCTTGCTATGGCCTGCTGCGTAGCTTCCCGCGCTAGATTATTCAGGTCAAGGTCTTCCTACGAAACGACACCAGTCAATCACTTGGATAAGCCCTCCCGGTTGCCCTGTAGACATGCACATACCAATTGCTCACGGCCCCGGACGACTCTCAGTGTGAGTCTCTGTTGGAAGGAGGCCATGGCGGAGGACGTGGATATTGTATCTTTCTCAAAGACCACCTTCAGATCGCTGGAATGCACATGAGTCCAGTTGACCGGGCCATGTTGGTCCGAGGATGTCTCGGCATAAGAATACTTGGCCAGAGGAAACTGCGCAAGCACCATGGGCTGCAGGGCGGACATGAGAGACTTTTTTTTCGTGTGAGATGATGGATATCTGTATGAGAGAGGAGAAGCTTGGGAGTTTTGGTTTTTGATGCATTGATTCGGGCAGTCTTCCTGAGGCAGTCGCGCATCACCGACTGACATCGAGGGCAGGAGCTCCCCCAACGGCAGGAGCTACCAGCACTTCCATTTTGGGCAATGGCTCTTTCTTTTCTTTCCTTTCTTATCAAAGACTGTGCCTCAGGCAGAGAGCAGCATCTTCAGGCTTCAAGATGAAAGATATGATGGAGAGAAGCACTCCCATACTGTAAGAGAGTGCCTGCACAAGTATGTAGTTAATAAGCACTGATTGTTGATTGTGAGTCTTCTGCCTGATCACAACCACGACTCTTTGTAATCAGACTAGGCTAGTGCTGAAAAATTTTCTTTCTCCTTCTTTTCTTCTTCCTCTTTCCTCCCTCATGACAACCTCATCCTCTGCACTTGCACTGTGGATAGTTACACATCCTTGTTCCATATTCTTATCGCACTGGGTGACTAGGAGTGTTATCTCCACGTGACTGCACCTGCATCAGCATCCGCCGCTAGTGAGCTCACGTGATCTCCTCCAGTTCTTGCCATGGCAGCCCCAGCCCGGCAAGCTGCTGGCTGGCTACCACCACCAGCACCTCTCTTCTTTGCACCTGCACCTCCTGCTGGAGAGTCTCTACAGCATCAGGTGCTTAGCTCTTTTGCAGCTTTCACCAGCAAGCTCTCCGAGTTTAATCCTACACTGAGGTTGGTGCAGCTACTTTGAGTGCTTTGTCTCTGTCGCGTCTTTGATTGCTCACTTGTCTTTGTCTTTCCTAGCCACACAAACCTCCCTGTAAAGCCACAACCAGATTATGATCTGCCTCTCAGCAGCCTTGAACTATTCAATCTATTCCAAGTAGTCCTCCGTCACGGTGGCTTTCGGCAAATTCTGCAGCCAAACTGGACTTCCGTTTGCCTCGAGCTTGGAGTCGGCAATTTCCAGTCTTGGTCACTGAGGGACGCGTATGAGAGTCTTTTGCTGTAAGTTTCCCACCAGCATGAGAGCTAGCAATTCCTGAATAATTTTCCCTTCCCTCCCTTTCTTTTTTTCTTTTCTTTTCTTTTCTCTTTTTCTTTCTTTTTAGCTAATTGTCCCTTCTTATTTATTTCTCTAGACCCTTTGAAGAGCACATCTCAAGCAACACTGGCCAACACATTGTTGATGAGAACACACTAGACGAAATTTTTGAAGCTACCATTAGCCAAGACTGCATAGCTGACGAATCTTTGCCGTCGTCTCCGACCCCGGCCAACACTGCCATCAATCAAAACTCACCCTCTCCCAGGGGTTTGCACGCTTCTGTCGGTCCTCATTTTCGCGAAAAGATTCTTAGTCAGAGGCCACGCCTTGACCGAGCTTTCCAAAAGTATTTTCCTGGAAAGTCATCAGATCGTTTCTGGGCTTTTTACGAGCAGCCAGGCCAACCAGCCATGGCGTCTACACGCTCGTCCCTGCGTCGTAAGTCCCTGGATTTTGTCGAATTGACTGAGCCCATTCCTCTAGTTCCTATCGTTCCTAACTGTTTTTTCTCTTTCTTTTTAGAGGGCTTGCGTCAAGCGCCAAAGGCAAATCAACCATTTATTCCTGATACTGCCCCAGTACGCCAGACACGTACAGGTGTAAATACATCATCATCATCATCATCTACTGCAACCCAGTCGATCCCTTCTGGGCACACACCAAGCTCTCACGCTGTTGGTGTAGATAGCTCCAACATTCATAGTGCAAACTTTGATATCGACAATTTTGAGGGCAGAGAGATGAAACAGATACCCATGTCGACAAGGGATGTCATCACGCCTGGAAACCGACCTGAATACTTCCAGATGACAAAGGACCCTAAACAACCGGACTTCTACCACCCATACTACCCTCTGAAGTTCCTAGAAGTCTCCAGAGGTAAGCATAATCTATTCCGTTATTGTTATATTCTACTAACGTCTACTTGTAGGCGACGACTTCTATCGACGTGTCCTTATGACTGTGCGAGCCGGTATCTATTGTCAGGAATTCCACTGGGGCATGTTTCATCTTGTGCAAATATCGGCTCAAAAGACAGATAAATTCCACTTCGAAGGGTTCCCGATGTTGGCTGAGACCTTAATGCAAAACGCAATGCAGATAACGCAGCTCTGTACTGGCGTAGCGTGGGAATTCGAGCGTGACCAGTACCAATGGCCGCTAAAGAAAAACCGAGCCAACGTATTGAACACTCTCTGGGGTACTCACGATATTCTCGATCGCATCCGTAGCATCCCAGTCACTCTTCCAGAAGACAGGCTTGAGACTGCGGAATATTGCGACCAACTCACGCTGATTAAGGAGTCGACTCTAGTCTTGCGCAACATGTGTCTTCTACCCATAAATGCCTATCACCTAGCGAACTATGCTCGAGGGCTTCTGAGAGACTTTCTCGCCGTGATGTTGAATCTTCCGCAGCCGCCCCGCTTTAACGAACTGAAAAACGATGCCCTCGACATTGCCGAAGCGGTTACAAGGCACTTACCGTCCGCTAAAAATGACCCACTGTGCATTTCTCTCTATAAATGCCTGGACTCGTCAGACCGTGCTCACATTACTGGGGCCCTTAGCGCGCTTACCCTATATTCTTCGGAAGTCGAGGGCGGTAGTCCAAACAGGGCCATGGAGTGTGACATCGATTCCGATACACTGACGAGGCTGGTTTCTTTTTTGCTGCTCAACTCGGATGAAGATCTGCTTAGCGGCACGATGGACTTCTTTTACCAATACACTCTTAACCCCAACAATGTTGAAACACTTGCTAAGAAGGTGAACATGGCGACCATGTTTGTCCCAAGAATGGTTAACCTGCTTTCATACCAGGCTGAGGAAATAGTGGAAGAAACCATTATACAGGAAGAGAAGATAGCTCCTCCTCCCAGCACAATCCCCAAAGTGCCGGCTGAACTTTTCAGAAAGCTCATGGCTTTACGTGAGCCCGAACGCAGCTCTCAATGGCTTCGTTGCTGTTTCGTTGAAGACCCTGACTGTGAGATTACTCAAATTGCCTTGTGGCAGGCGTATCAACATCGGTTTGGTTCCCCTCAGCAAGGCGCCAATCCTCAACAGCCCAACAACACTGGGGCATTGGCTGCCGCTGAGTTCATTAAAAACGTGAGCGCAACATTTACAACTGCTCAAGCACAGGTTGTACCGCCTTCTGTTTCTGGGCAGGCTACCAACAAGTTTATCATTAGGGGTATTCGTCCTCTGGAAACCGCGCTTACATTCGACCAATGGCCCTATTTATACTGCAAGTGGTCGATTGATGGCAAGCCGGGACACTTTTGTGACCGTGCATTTGCCGAGCCACGGGAGCTTCGCGTTCATGTGTTTGTGGATCACATGGACATGGAGGCGCTCGACAAGCCAGACCACTACAGCCTTGAGAAAACAAAGAAGTCTCCCAAAGCATGCCTGTGGGATCATTGCACTAAGCACAAGATCCCTAGCAATGAAACTGAGATGGTGGTTGAGCATGTTGGGGCCCATTTGCCTCAAGATCGGGAGCCTAACGCAAAGCCTCAGCACGAACGCAAGGTACTCCAGCCTCGCATCGCTCGTGAACGGACCCTTTATGATACTCCAATTGATGAACACGGTGAACCTGTCGGCGTCGCATACCGAGCGGCATTAGTCATGCGCAACCTCGCTTGGCATTTGCCAGATACAGGGTCCGCTAAATATACTAGAGGCGTTCCTTGGAACAAGTATGCGTTCCTCACCCACCGTACTGCAATTATCACCAAATTCGAGTCTCACCGTCATCTACGTGGAATATTGACTGATCTCATCAACTTGATCCACGGGTTCATTTAAGAGAAACGAATTTGACAAGTGCATGAGTCTTGATGACATTGGCGGCGCTTGCTCTTGATTCGTACTGTCCATTTGTTGAACAGTATCATTTTTGACCCCAATCTTCGATTCTTTCCATTTTCCGGGACTCGCGTCTCCAATCAACATTACGTGATGTCTTCTTGACCTAATTTGAGGCGGAAATATGGCCTCATCTTCTACATGAGTTTCGCCAATTTTTTCTTTTCTTTTCTTTTTCTTTTTTTTTAAACAAAATAAATTTTGCATCTGTACGGGTATGAATTCGGTTTGTTATCACGATTTGGAGTCAGGTCAGGCGGTTGCGAAGGATAGGCGCACAGGCTTCTTTCTAGACCCTGGACGATACTCAAAAACCTGGGAGGTGTTTTTCTCTCATGGAGCCATGTACATTAATTTCTTTCTCTTCTTTCTCTTTTCTGTTTGTCAAGCACTGGTCCACTGTGGATAGCTATCGGCCGCATTTCTTGACATCCAATGGGGTCTCCGGGTTCGCCTGGATTGACCCTTTGGAAGTCGATCTGCATTGATAGATGTATTTGAATACAAGCTTGATGCATAAACTTTGAAACCTAACGAAGTTTTACCTCGACACCATCCATGGATGAACTAGATATTTAACGAGAATGAATAGGTAGTTGCGTCCCCAGGATAATACTAATTATAAATTATGCTCCTCGTATATAGAGTACCAGAACAGAAAAATCAACTTTTCAAAACGGATAAACAACTCCCTCCTTACAAAAACAGGGCAAACACGCTACCCAAAACACCACCCAGAACCGAGACAGACACTGTCGTAGCAGCACCGGTATGAGTAGCTGGAACACCGGAAGAGCTTGCAGTAGCAGTTCTACTTGCAGAGGGGGAAGACGAAGATGACGCACTGGTACGAATTCCGGAGGAGCTGGAGGAGGTAGAGCTAGATGCGGTGCTTGTTGATGAAGTGTCTGTCGATGTTGATGACGAAGTAGATGTAGAACTTGTTGAGGTTGTTGAAGAGCTGGTGCTACTGCTGCTACTGCTGTTATCGACGGCTTTGGAGACATCGAATTGCGCGGATTGAGCGAGGATGCCTGTGTTGTCGGCGTTGTTGGAAACTAGGTTGATTTGGTAGTCATTTCTATTTTTTCCCCCGTCAAGGTCAGTGGCGTATGTTTTTGGTATTCTTAAGCTAAGGCAATATATTTGGACTTACCCAACAGAAGCAGCGACATGGCTGAAACTATACGATCCAGCGCTGGTCTGAACATTTGTTGCGATGGTCTTCACCACGGGCGGATTGACGTGTTCGTTGACAAGCTGGATGTCAAAGGACGTAGGATCAGACCTAGTATTCCAGGAGTTCGACTAGGTCAGGCCGACGCCAAAAACAAAGTAAAAAGGTGAGGGGATTCGGTGTCAGCGACTCACTCGACAGAATCCCATGTTACCTCGTTGGAGCCAGTCAGGTCCCAACTGTCGCCTCTACTGGGGGATGTGACTTGGAGTGCTGCAAAACAATAAAGTTAGTGGACATGTAGATTGTAGAAGGCGTATGAAGTCGTAGTACCTACCTGAGGCAGTGACTGCCAATACAAGAGCGGCACAGAGCTTGACCTGCATGGCGGATATGGTGTAGGAGAAGACGAAGGAGTTTGTTGGCACTTGGATAGATGGGAGTAATTCCGGTGAAGAATTGTAATAATTATTGGTGCTGAGCTGACTGATGAGCAGCTGTACTTATATACATATAGACCCGTGGACCCTCGAGAGAGCAGTACAAAAGGGGCCTTGCAACATAGGGAGGCTAGGGCATGACGATTGCCTGTTCGGGACATCCCTTGACCAGTGTACTAGCATCAAAATGAGCCAACAGAAGGGGAGATATAATCTTATGACAAGTCTCCCTGTTCTCCTAGCGAATGTAGGTGGATAGTACCTGTCAGATTTGCATGCCTGGATCTTTCAAGTATAGGGGCATATCTGCAAGGAGGGGAGAGACAATACATAGTCCATTGATGTCCATTGTCCACTGTCATTGTCCCTACCAGTTGTCCCTTTCGCATGCAGCGGCAGCTACGTAGTACGCAGAAATACTCGTCAAGGCCAAGGGGTAACTATACCTATACTAAGTAGTAAGTGAGGCTCCTAGTTCAGCAAGGCTATGCTGCAACCTGCATGCGGTCTTCCTTGATAGTAGGTGCCTTGGTAGGGTAGTCAGCGATATCGTATTTCAAAGAGCAGGCCACATTAGCACAGTGTATTCTTGCATTTACTTCTATGTCCATGTCCAATTGTCCATTGTTTGATGTTGATAGAAAGATTAGTCTGGAAGGAGTAAAGGGGCACAGTGCTATCGATAACCAAGTTGGAGGCCTCAGGCAGTAAGGCCGTATTGCTTACTAAGCGATCCTTCAAAGCGAAGAACTTCCCCGCTTCCATCTCGCTTGCCTTAAGACTTGCAGTAGGTGGCATCCGCCGACTTTTGTCCTATTTAATTCTCTTTTTGTCCTAGGATTGTTAGTCTTTGTGTTGGATCTATCTTTATCTATTTCTGTCCATTTTCACCAAAACTTGTTACATTTATCTACACCCTGAAGTTATGCACGCATCATTGCATCGCACATCTGGTTACAATTTTATCGACTCTGACGATGGTTGACGACAAAGACAACCCATTGCAAGTCCGTGCTTGTTCCCTCTATCAGTTGACAATCTAGATACAAAGCTCATGCTCGTCTTTTGTGCCAGCAGGAACTACAAAATGCTTATTGCCCTCCTCTTGATACCGCGCTCTTCAGCGCGATTACCTCCGATTTCGACCTTACAGATCCGGCGAGCCTGGAGCAATTGAAAGTCACACTCGATGCACTAAAGGTCACGGCGGAAGAGCAACAGGATCTGCCCTTTGATCCGTCGGGGACAGGCGGCCTCTCATTGACTGAAGCAGTCTGCAATGACGGCAACACATCGCGGAATGACACAAATGGATCTCGAGAGACAGATATTAACTCGTTAACATCCGACCTGTCGTCTGTCTTCATCGGGAGCGATGATAGCAAAAGACCCGGAATAGGAGGTTATATTGTAAACTCTGAGGGATCCCTCAGCCTGACTGGCTTGACGACCGAAGAGAAGATGAGCTATCTGTCGGAAATGTTCCCGTCTGTAACTCAGTACACTATCAAGCACACATTGGCCAAATGTGGCTATGATGTGGATCGCTCAATGGACGTTTTATTGAACTTGACCTTCTTCGATAGCCAGTCTGCTGCTGGGGATGAAGATTTAAATATCTTCATACCCAAGGGTGTTGACGGGTTCGCGTCTCCTAGCGCAAATGGCAAAAACAAGAGAATGAGAATGAAAGCTTCGTCCCACAGGGCTTTGGCAGAGTCCCCTCAAGATAATTCTATGAAGACAAACAAGTGGGACGCTGCAAAAGAGGACCTGGAGTTTATTCACTCCAGAACCTCATCAGTCCTCAACAAGGAAACAATTGCCTCGGCTTACCACAAGAACCATGCGTCTTGCTCAGAGACAATTAGATTCCTTGCGACTTCCCATGCCCCTAGAACTTCCAGTGACGATGCTGTCGTCATATCCCAGGTTGCAGAGCTTTCTGAGGAGTTTTCTACCGCCGTGCCACCTACCATTTTGGAAGGCTTGCTTAATATTACGGGCCACTCGGTATCCGCCGCCAATGAACTAGCCAGAGCCATGCTGTTCCGACCGATGCCTCAGTTGTCAGATATTATCCGAATCAACGCGCCAGTTCCCATTCTGGACGAGAATGAAGCGAATCCCTCCGCAGGTCACAGAACGACTTCCAAGAACAGGGACTACAACTACAACTACAACTATAACTACAGTGCAGTCCAGAGCATGGCTGATTCCCACTTCGCTGCGGGTTCGGTGGCGTTTACTCAGGCGTCCGCTGCATATCGTCGTAGCAAGTCGGATCGTTTAATGGGCGGTGCCGCAGCGTACTACGCCTCGGTTGGTCGAGACAATCTCGAGAGAGCTAAAAGGGAAGCATCTGCAGCTGCTGATGGGCTTGTCGACTCGCAGTCGACAGCAGATGTGCTCGACCTGCACGGCGTCAGTGTCCATGACGGCGTACGCATTGCTAATAATCGCGTATGCCAGTGGTGGGAAGACTTGGGAGACGCGAAATATGTGGTTGGCGGAACGGCGGGGAGGACGTACAAGATCATCACTGGCGCAGGGCGTCATAGCCGCGATGGCACTTCACGCCTGGGCCCTGCTGTGGGCAAGATGCTAGCAAGGGAAGGATGGAAAGTTGAAGTCAGCGAGGGAGTGCTCACTGTTACAGGCAAACGCCGGTCGAAGTAGAGTTGTACATAGGCAATACTGAGGAAGGGAACTATATCCACCTTTAGATCGAACGTAATAAAATGAAGCCTTACATAGTAATCTGTGTGTATATACTGCATACTTGTGATGACGTCAGGAGAGCCTCTCAACCTCCGACTGTTCACTGTGGTGACTAATTAATCCAGCATCCTTCATAAGAACAGAGAATCGCTCGCTCGATGGCTTCAAAGCAAACCGCAATACTCCGAGGCACTGCCCACCGCAGACTCAGCCTCCTGTTCGCTCAGCCCTCCATAATTACCGCCAGCCGCGCACTCCACTCCGGTGCCAAAAGAGCACGGCTCCCATCTTCTGCTCCATTGACGAAACCTTTGATGTCTGCTTCTGTGTTTTCATTCTTCGGCTCTCTATTCGGCTCCAGCGCGCGCGCAGAAGATAATAACACTAGTAATAATATGTCTTATCCTGACCAGCGGACGGATGACGAGTGGCGAGCAGTTCTCAGTCCAGGTATGCCCTGCTCCCCGGACACTCGTGACTCAGATTCATATACTGATTTTGTTTCGTTTCTGAAATTTCGCAGAGCAATTCCGAGTCATCCGCAACAAGGGCACTGAGCCCGCCTTTACAGGTTCCTACGATAAGCACTACCCCTCATCGGGAGTCTACAATTGCGCCGCATGCAACGCCCCCCTCTACAAAGCCGACACCAAGTTCAAATCCGGCTGCGGCTGGCCGGCGTACTTTGACTCTATCCCCGGCGCAGTGACACGACATGTGGACAACACGCTCGGCATGGAGCGTACCGAGATAGTGTGTAGCAATTGTGGCGGTCATCTTGGCCATGTGTTTAAGGGAGAGGGTTACCCGACCCCGACGGATGAGAGGCATTGCGTGAATAGTGTCAGTTTGAAGTTTAGTGAGGACGGAGATGCAGCGAAGGCGAAGGCTTGAGATGTTTTGCACTTAATTCTCTCTATGGTCTATACTATAAGTATACAGTATGTAATGTAGTCGAAGCAGTGCATAAAGGCGGTCAGGAACTGCTTCTACCCCGTATCTCTGGAGTAGGCATCTTGGAGCTACACCATCTCCCTTGAAAACCTTGGAGCTATTCCCAAAACGCGGCTTCTTGACTTCTTTTTATGCCAATCATAGTCGATTCGCTCGATGCCGTAGACAAAGGTATGGCCTCCGCACATAACCCTCCTTGTTCCATTCTGACAGCCAGCAACTGGTTGAAATTTAGCTGTCGAGTCTAATGAGATTGTCCTATCATATGCCACGCTTGCAAAACTTCCACGAGTGGCAAGAGGCGCCTCTGGCATTGTCTCAAAGTACCGCAATGGCGAAGTCATTAAGTGGCCTTATGGAGGCCCAGAAGAAGATCGGAACCATGAAATTGAACGTCGGATATATGAGCGACTCGGTGAGCATCCTCGAATCGTGAAAGTTATTGCTCTGCTGCCACAGAGAGGAATCGTGATGGAACAAATGAAAGAACCACTTTGCCTGCGGCTACAATCTCTTCGAGAGAACAATAATAGAATCACACCGGTTAAGCAGATGTGGAAATGGTCTATTCAGATAGCAGACGGTCTACAGTATATACATAGTCGCAACTCTTCAAGCAGACATTGGATCACAGAATCTACTATTAGACAGAAACGACGACCTGAAATTCGCCGATTTTGCGGGATCCTCAATTGATGGTGAAGATGCATATGTCTGTGCAAGTGCTCGTGCTCAGCATCCTCGATTCTGGCGACATCATCCGTCAGTAAAGGACGAGATATTTGCAATGGCGTCTGTCTTCTACGAGATTGCCACTTCTCGAAAACCATACCATGATAAAGAGGATCATGTGGTGGAGAATCTTTATGCAGCAGGGCAATTCCCTGAAACTGACCAGTTGTTACTCGGGCCTGTGATTCAGAGATGCTGGCAAATGCAGTATGAAGAAGTGGCAGAGGTTTTGCATGATCTTCTACGCCTACAACAACGCAGTAGGCACCTAGATTCGTAGATTAGTAGTAGTACGTGCACTTAGAGATCTACGTTAGATTACCTATCCTAATTAAAGGCACGTTCTATTAGAACATCATAGAACTGAAAAACATTACAGGATACTAGATAGGCCTAATAATGTAGGATACGACTCAATACGCGACATATAACCGGATTTGCTAGGCTTCCGCTAAAACTACGTTACCAGTACGCCTCTGATACACGGTCGTCTCCTACAGTCTTAGTGGCTTATGGTTTTCTCCGTCACCCGTACTCAACACTTCCTCTTCTCCCACCCCTCTCCTCTCGCTATCCAAACCACATCGCCTCGACTCGACTCATTCCGGTATATATCTTCGCGTGCCATGTCTCGGCGTCCGGACCCAGCGCGGGCTGCTCAAAACCAGCAGACCATCAAGAATCTGTTGAAGTTGGAACATAACAAGACCTGTGCGGACTGCAAGCGAAACAAGCGTATGTACCTCCTCTTACGATGAACTATTGGTCTTTCAGTGGACTTATCTAATAATGTATCTATATACTTGTCCTCACAGATCCACGATGGGCGTCATGGAATCTCGGCATTTTCATTTGCATTCGCTGCTCAGGCATCCACAGAGGCATGGGCACGCATATCAGCAGAGTCAAGTCTGTGGACCTCGACGCCTGGACTGACGAGCAATTGCAAAGCGTCTTGAAATGGGGAAATTCTCGTGCCAATAAGTGCGTCAATCTGTGAACTTAAACTGGGAATATATCCAAATGTTGCAATACTGACGATCGCCACTGGGCCATAGGTATTGGGAGGCTAAATTGGCGCCTAACCATGTTCCCTCGGAATCGTGAGTCTTCTCCTGCATACGGCCTGTAAGAACGGTCAGGCTAATCGCCTCGTACTAGCAAAATCGAGAATTTCATTCGTACCAAGTATGAATCGAAGCGATGGGTCATGGACGGTCCGATGCCCGATCCTTCTACATTAGGGAGTGATGACGACGTTGTATGTTGGATCCTCCCCTTCTTTTGTTTATCTTCATGCAACTGATTCTTACTTCCTTTGTTAGCCACTTGCAGTTGTCCAAGAGAGAGCCAAGCTTGAGCGTTCGGCTTCGCAGCGGACATCTGTCTCCAGCCGACCTCCCACCCGCCGACAGCTGCAACCATCTATTGATTTATTCGGGGATGATGATCCTCCTATCAGCCCTCCTGCACGCCCTAGCACAACAGGCCCGACCGCTGTTGCTCGCCCTCCCCCTCCTCCCCAGAGCTCTGCACAACCTGCTGCTGCGAAACAAACAAAACCGGCCGATTCCCTGCTTGGCTTGGATTTCTTTGGCAATAGTCAGTCTACCCCGGCTAGTCGTCCTGGCAGTACGGCACCTACGTCTACCTCACAAGCCGGACTATCGCGACCTGACTTAAAGCAATCTATTCTGTCACTATATGCCACTGCTCCGAAGCCACAACCAGCACCAGCGCAACACGAACGGACGTCCTCTATTGGAAGTACTGCCGGCCAGTCCAATGTGAACAGTCTGACAGATGCCTTCAGTGGGCTGACATTTCCCTCGAATCCTACTTCTCCGCCGTTGCAAAAGCCACAATCACCATTATCAAATGATGTTTTTGCAGGCCTCACTGGTCTGGGCGGTCCGAAATCACCTCCGGTAGCACCGAAGTCAACCTCTCCCGGATCCATTGGCGGGGGGGACCTATTTGCTAGTATAGCTTCAAGTAATCACCCCGCAAAGGCAGCGGCCTCCTCGCATGCGCTCGATTTTGGGTTTACTCAAAATTTAACAGCGCCGGTGTCGCAACCAGCAAAGCCAGCGCCAGCGCCAGCGCGAGCGCCAAGTGCGTCTCATGATTTATTTGATCTTGCAGCACCGCAACCGACATCGCCTCCAACTTACCAGCCGACCATGACTTCGTCCGTCTTCAACCTCTCATCCAACACCGCCCAATCCCAACCCGCACCAAAAGCTGCCCCAACCACATCTACATCAAACGTAACCAGCATGCTCTCCTCAGCCAGCATCGACCCCTGGGGCGGAAACGCATGGAGCACCCCCGACCCAGCCCCTCCCGCACCTTCTGCAGCAGCAGCATCATCAGCGACAATATCATCCACAACAAAATCATCATCATCATCAACCAACACTTTCGCCGACGCAATGCGGATGCCAGATACATTGACTTCCAAGGATATCGGAGCCGGCTGGGGAGCGCCCACCAGCCCCATCGCAACATCTACCACGACCACTACCACCAGAACATCAGCAGCAGCAGCACCACCACCCACAGTCGCCCCCGAAGATGATTTTGGAGGATGGGCCAGTGCCGCGCCTGTTTCAACTACTACTGCTGCTCCTACTTCTACTTCTACAACCAATAATAAATCGTCAACTGGCGGCTTCGGGGCTAGTGATGACTTGTTTTCTAATGTATGGGAGTAGGAAGTAGGTATCATAAACAGGTGGTTGGGAGACTGGGAGTACATTACTGAACAGACAGACATTATTTTACCTTTTGAATTGAATTTATTTTACTTATTTCCTCTTTTCCGAGTATAGTTCGTATTTACACTCCAAAGATAGAGAACTAACCAAAAAAAAAAAAAACCAAAACATGAAATCATGCCCGTAAACTGTCATAATCAAATTGTATACATAGAACAATATATTAAATCAGAGATATTAAACCTCCTCACAGCATCGAGCCAGGCTTCGCACTACCCGAGCCGGAGCCTGACGCGGTTAATGAGAGTTCTGCACGACTCTCGTTTGTGACACCCTCTCGGGGACGAGTCCACGTGCGGATGTGGCCTGGTATTCGGTTCAGTATAGGAACGTAAATGAAATGAAAAGAGACAAGGACTGACCTTCTAATGACGAAGTGAAGATGAAATCTTCTTGGAAAGATAAGCATGAGATTGGATCAGATCCGACTTCTTTCGACTATGATTTGTTAGTTTGATGGAAAGCAAGAAAGGAAGAAGAGGAAGGAAATTACCATGACCGGAGGGAGCAGTGCAATCATCTTTCGTGGCTCAACGGGATGACAACGAATATCCAATTCGTCAGTGTCAGTGGGCTTCTCTGTCCGGTCAGAATCCGATCTTTTGCGGTTGCTCAGACTGTCTGTCCGATGGCGACTTAGCTGTTGCATTCCCGGTGTGATGCTATTTCGGTGACGGGCGTTTGTTTGGAGCTATTTTTATAATTTTTTATTTAATGATTAGACTGACTCTGAGAAAGGGTTGGTCTGAGAAAGGGTTGGTCTGAGAAAGGGTTGGTCTGAGAAAGGGTTGGTCTGAGCAAGGGTTGGGACGAATTAAGACGTACTGCTTTTGGACGATGTAGCATTCCAACATTAAAATCCCACAAGAGTAATCTGCAATCGTCGCCGACACTGCCGAATCGATAGTTGCGTTCGTCACATCTCCAAGGATCAAATGCAACGGCAGAGACCCAGGAGTTATGGCCCTGACATCGAGCGATGATCTTCCGCTCTGCCAGAGACCAGATTGTGACAAGATCGTCTTGTCCTCCGGTTACTATATACTTGCCATCGGGAGACCAGCAGACGCAAATCATTCCGCCGTAATAACTTGCAAAGATGTCCGTAATCCTGATCAAAGTATAAGCGAACCAGTTAAAAAAAAGGCATAACAGACGGCACAGCGCTCACTCTTCTTTGAGATAATTCAGCACACGCAATGTGCCATCGTCTAGCACCACGGCTAGATGCCGCTTGTCAGGGGAGAAAGCAAACTGGCTAATGCGTTGGTTTGCCACCTTCCATGCGGAAACTGGATTTGTCTTTTGATTCTTGGAATTTACCGATTTCAAAATCTGCAGTGACTTATTTGAAGGCGCTCTGTCGGCTCCATGTTCCATTTCCGGCGTGAATAGCGCATCGTCTTTCTCCTTGTCGTAGACAATGAGCTGACCGTTGGCATGCGCTGCTAGAAAAAGGTTCTCGGAGCCCGGTATCCACTTGATGTGCGTGACCGGAGAGTTGTTGACTGCGCCGTTTTTGTTGATTCGAGCATACTTCGCCGATATGGGCTCATACCAGAGAATATCACCAGCAGATGAGCCCATGACGACGTCGATATGCGACGACGACTTGGTCAGTTCATTGACATCGTGACATAGCATATGTGCCTTGGTGAAAAGAATCTTTGCAAGCGGTTCCTCCTTGTTTGGTGAGCTTAGGTCCAGCCAATGAAAAGCTCGGTTTATATTGGCAAAAGCAAACAGTCCGTCCGGGTTCCTGTCTGCCAGCCGCTTGGCAGCGGTTTCGTGTGATATCACTCGCGACACAAATGACGAGCTACTTTTCACAATGTTGTTCTTCGGCTTTCTCCGCTTCAACCCGTCCTTTGCCGAGATCACCATCAGCGCTGGATTACCTTCCCCAAAAGCCGGTGCCGAAATGTAGCTCCAGCTTTCACTCTCGGAGCGTCGTCCTTCTTTCTCGTTCTCTCTAATGCTCCTCAAATCGAATGCCGACGCCGACGCCCTTGAGCTGTACAGATTGGGGGGTCTCTTGTTGTTACTAGTGATAACGAGAGACATTTTCACGCCAGCCGTAGGAGGAGCTGGGACTGTTGCGAGAGGGTTTGGGTTTACAATCGGAGCCTCGGAGGGGTGGGGTGGAGGGGTTGCTAGGTGTAAATCGTCAACGAGCTCATATGTCCCTGCACAGAGAGATAATTCCATGTTAAATATTGATTCTCCAGTTGTAGTCAAGGCAAGTCATACCCTCTCCAACCTGAAGGGGACAGCCGCCTTCGGGATGTTTAATAACATTGTTGGTCTCAACGATAGGCACCGCCATGCCATTTGCAGCGCCTGCCGCATAGGCGATGGGTATAGAATAGCGCGGCGGAGGCGGAGGTAGGACACTATATAGATAGTCAGGTATACCGTATGACTACTATATCAGAGATATATATAAGTTGTGCAGTTATGCACCGTGCATAACTCATGAATTGAGCCGGAGCCTGCGGTGACGAGAGCAGGGGTTTACTTACAACATGACTGCTGCTAATGGAATACGTAGTATCCGATATCTCTAATATGGGCGCTCTCAGTGCCCGTTCGATTGGTCTGTTTGTGCTAAACCTGGGCTCTCTCGCCGGGTTAGTAGAGCCGAGCAATTAGGACTGGCGAACTGGTTCAATGAATGGGTGGTCGTCCGACGTCTAGGTAATGCAACTAAGTGCTTGCGTCTTTCCTTGTGCTATGTAGTATGTACTATGTAGCGAGTCCGGCAAAGCCGTTGATGAGATAGCCGATCGGACAAGAGAGCATCGACCGTAATACTCTGCAAAGGTATATAAGCGGGATGCCACAACGATAGAAGAACAGGAGGGATCGCTTGCACGATGAGGCGAGGATTGATTGACGCAGCGAGCGAGCGAGCGAGGGGAGGAGCAGGTCAAGACTCAAGTCAAGACTCAAGACTCAACTCAAGTTCCGGGGTAAGCGCGCTAGTCCCAGAGAGGAAGCTCACAAAGCCGCACGACAGGGCGCTAGACCGAATACGGGAAGGCGCGGAATTCCCGCGTGGCAGCCGTGCGTGGGCCAATCAGCGGCCGTTGTCATGTCATAGTGGGGCCTTAACAAACGTTTATTACTGAATTAAGTAACTACATACAATCATACATAGTACATACATACATATATACATACATACATAGGACGTAGTAGTAGCATACTGTCGTCTGCTGGACTGGGTATCTGCTAACAAACATAGTGGTACATGGTGATTGGACGATCCAGACAATTCGGAGGAGTACTAGAGTAGAGTGCTAGGAACTGCTGTTTACTCGATGCCATATCGCGACAGCGGCCGCGCCGGCACAGACCACAGCCCCGAGAGCAATCCCCCAGGCCATCCATTTGCTTTCCAAGTCCTCTTCCGTCCGCGGGAACGTGGTGCTGGGCTCCATTGCCGCCTCGGCTATGTGGACGAAAACCTCCTGGATTGAACTCCAGGTAGCGCTGACATGCAGTGGTGGCGCCGGCAAACCCAGTTGTGCCGTATATTCATGGGGCTGGCATTCTGCGCGTTGTGTGGTACGGTCCAAGTCCGCCTTCAAGGCCAGGAAGATACTGGGTAGTTCCTCGAGATGAGGATATTTGGCACGGAGCCTGGTAATATAGGCGAACGAGTCGGGATCGGACGAGTCGTACGTATATGCGATCACATCGCACTGGTCGAGGAGTTTGTTCTGGTTCTCCAACAGCGCCGGTTCCAACTCTCCAAGCTCATCCAAGATAAGGTAGCATTGTTTCCCTCCTGGGAGCTCAACAGTATTGACGGCCGTGCGTGGCTGAATCGTGGGATGATAAGTGTTGCTAAATCCCCGCGAGAGGAAGGCATCCAGCAGGGAGGATTTCCCAGCACCGGGAGCACCTAAGACATGGCAAAGAACCACATTACGACCAACCCGGCCCGGTCGACGCCGTCGTTTGCGTGGCTTCGTAACTTTGAGAGCGACTGTTGTTGATGAGTTACTCTGGTCCGAGGGTTCAAATCCTAGATAAGCAAGATACTCCAATGTCGTCTTCGGAGACGTAAAGGTCGTCATACTCCACTGGGCCAACCAACCCTGAAGAGTGACGTGACCGGCTTCATTTCGTACAGTAGAGGACGGAAATGAGTCATCGATCCAAGAACTGGGCAGTCCCGGGGTCGGCGCAAACAGGGACGCCAGCTCTGAATCGTTGAGTCCCCCATCGTTGTCTTTGTCGGACAGCAAGAATAAATCCACGAAGAACCGATATCCTTCTGGAGACAACTCTGCCGACGAGTATGGTGGAACGTCGAATTTGGGATGGAGATATGTTTCTTGCAACGACAGGTTATCGGTGTACTGGAACGTTCGCAGAATGATCCACACGGTTTCATGGCGGCCCTTTTCTGCATACAGCTTATTCAAGTGAAGAAACCCCCGTGACGTTATACCCGCTGGCGTCACTGAGTCTGGATAGGCCTTTTGGATCGTCTCTTTGATATGAATAAGGTCCTCCTCGCTTAGTGGTTTTCCAAAGCACTTCAATTGGAAATCTTCAATTTCCTTATCAGACAGGAAGCCATCTCGATCCTTGTCACAGAGATAAAAAATACGTTGCAGTGCAGCGACGGCTGCCGGCTTCAGAGCCGACTCCTTGGAATCGAATAGAGGGGCAATGGGATGTGTTACTGCCTTTTGACAAAGGAAGAAGGCCTCGTTAACATTCCGATGTTGCCGAGCACTGGAACGAATGCACGAGTCGATCTCTTTGAACTCGGCCATCACGGGTAGCATCTCCTCATCGATCACCTGCGCATCGCTTGTATCGGTAGCAAGATCGGCCTTGTTCGCGCACAAGACCACCGGAACGTTTACTCCAAGCGAGCGGAAATACGGCAGCCAGAAAAGAGCCACTCTTTCATAGCTGTAATGGTCAGAGTATACGAGGAGTATGACGTTGGACTTGCGGATTTCGCGGGCCAAGTTGGTTCGTTCTTGGGGCAGTGCCGAGGTATCGACCACGGTGGTCGTTGTCACATTTTCTGGGGTGCCAATCGTCGGGGGGATAGTGATCTGCGGGAGCACCGGCTGGATCTTATTCGTGACGAAGACGCCCTTGACGAGGGAGGTGATCAAGCTGGATTTGCCGGTGCCTTCGTCACCACAAACGCAGATTCGCACTGTCGCGACTGGACTTAGTCTCTAGCTGCACCTGGGGCGGAGGGAACGTACCTGTAGCCATCTTTGACCATGACCTGCAAATTCACAACTGCGCCTAACGACGGTATTTCTTATATCAGGCCATAGGAAACGTAACGCTCAGTGCAAAAAGAAGTCCTGTCGTATGTCGTATGTCGTATGGCCGAGATACTTAGTTACACGCGTCTCGTGGGCGCTATGTATGTTTCCGTGGGCTTTTCTTCAACGCTGATCGCCAGGGCGGTATTAAAATTGCAGAGTATGGCTTTTCAATAGCATCGTCAACTCGTTTTTGGTGTTTGTTGGATGGGAGAGTCCGCCAAGGTCGGTGTCGGAGCAGCAGCGGCGAAGGCGCAGCACAGCCGCTCATCCCGCTTCCTCGCACCATCAACCGTCAACCATCAACTCTCAACTCTACAATACATGAGGCAAACTTATGATACCCGCGCTCTCACGCCCCGTTACAGCGCTATTCTCTGATTATTGTTGCGACTGTTAGCTGCTTCTGCTTCTCCCTGGTTCTATAATCTTATCGGAGTCGACCCACAGCCCAGCGTCATCGCCGGAAAGGCGGAACGTTCGTCCAGTCGCCCTACAGGAACATTCGAGCGTAGTTACTCTCTCTCACACATCTCAGGCACTTCAGCACTCTCACGCAGAGATGCCCTTGGGAATTCACAATCCACTGCCCTCTTCTATGAGGAGTAAGTCCCCCTGTCCCTGCCAATTTGTTGAGTTTGTTGAGTGCAGGCTTCCCCGCATCAGTAGTGTGCGCGCAAACTAACCTGATCTTACGTTTACAGGCGAGTGTAGGAAAGCTGGCAAAATTCTAGCTTCGTTTGTTGACCCCAGGCAAGCATTCGGTCCTGACAAAATCATTCCACCGGAGATTCTGGCCCGAGCAAAGGTAAAGAAACCAACCCTGAAGTTCGAAGGCGATTTTTCTCCAATGCTAATCTTAGTTGCTGTTGCTGTTGTTCGTCGATAGGGTCTTGCTATACTCTCCGTCCTCAAGGCTGGTTTCTTAGGATCTGGTCGCTTTGGATCCGGAGTCGTGGTCGCTCGACTCTCGGATGGAGGTTGGTCTGCGCCGTCAGCAATCGCAACAGCGGGTGCTGGGTTTGGAGGACAAATAGGATTTGAATTGACGGATTTTGTATTCATCCTCAACGACGCTTCTGCGGTCCGTACATTCTCGCAGGCTGGAAGTATCACACTAGGCGGCAATGTTTCAATAGCCGCTGGGCCTGTAGGTCGAAATGCCGAGGCAGCCGGCGCGGCCAGTACAGGAGGCGTAGCGGCTATCTTCGCATATTCCAAAACGAAGGGACTGTTTGCCGGCGTAAGTCTGGAGGGAAGTGTTTTGGTGGAGCGAAAGGATGCCAACGCGAAGCTTTACAGTCCCGGCATCACAGCTCGCCAGCTCCTCTCCGGCGCTGTCTCACCTCCTCCAGCCGCCGATCCTCTGATGCGAGTGCTCAACTCCCGTATCTTTTCCGGTACTTCTATGTCAAACCCGGATGCGATGTATAATGACATCCCCGTCTACGGAGACGCCCATGATGACATTGTTTGGGAAGGTCGGCAGGGCTCTGCATACGGAGAAGGACGGCGGAGGGAACGAGCTGGATCTCGGGCGACAGATATTTCGGACGATTATGAATATCGAGACCGGCCGCGCCGAGCAACAACTTGGCAAGATGATGTATACGACCGACCAAGTTCTGGCAGTTTTACTCGCTCCAACACGACCAGAGGCAGCAGCGGATATGACGATGATGACTTCTTCAGCAATCGTTCGCGGCCCAACCGTCCTACGGCGCCTAAGCCCATCTTCGCCCAACGGACTGGAGCTGTGGCCAGCTTACGGGAAGACCAAGCAGTTGCGCGTTACACATTCGACGCGGACCAGGAAGGCGATCTCGGGTTCAAGAAAGGCGAGATTATCACGATCCTCAAGCGCACCGATAAGGCAGAAGACTGGTGGACCGGTAGAATTGGCGACCGGACCGGCATTTTTCCAAGGTAGGCATATCCCTTCTTTCTCTCTTGGTCTTGCCAATGGACCGGCTTTTGAATAATGAATATAATGAATAACCGTCTGGTGTAGCAACTATGTCGACCTCGCCACGAGATGAGATTTATTTCCTTGCATTTTAAAGATTTGTGATTCCCGTTCGATTGCAATGCTAGGGAGCCGGATGTTTTCTGTTCTCCCTTTATTGAGACATTTTGTTCTCTATGAATTTGATGCGGATACACGGAGTGATCCTTGGTTGGCGAACTTGCTATGAATATGAATATAAATATAACTGTGTTTCCCCTCCTGATTTTTTGATCGATTCTATAGTGGTCAACAACATATATCCTGGTCTGGGAGTCTTGACAGAAGCGATGCCTTGTCTAGAAACAGTGCTATAAAGTTTGATAACCTAATGATAAGTACTGAAGAGAATGAAGGCTGCAAGAGACGAACTTGCAAAATTTATTTGGTGAGGTCCAGTTGCTGCAAAAAATTGAGAACTATACTATCTGTTCACTATTCAATTCAGAATAAAGCCTACCTAGGTACATTTCGGGTCCTTGTTGCCATGAGTAACGGATCTTGAGACTGAGACTGAGACTGAGACTGTATGATTCCTGGGACGAAGTTGACTACTCTGCTAGACAAAGCTCAATAACCTTCACTCTGCTCATTCCCCTCCTCTTTAATGGGACGTTGCTCCTTTTTAAATCGGATATTCATCACCACCGGCGTTGCTAGTGCTGCTAGCAGGTTCATCGCTGCCACCTCCAGGATTGGTCATTGGAGTATCCTCATCTTCAGCGAGATGTTCATTGCCACCAGATGGCCGGTCGATGCCATTACCGCCACCCGTAAGATCGGCCAAGCCAGTGTCTCTATGGCTATCGTCGTTTGGTGCATTCTGTTTGCGTTCGTCCGTTGTAACGAACAGAGATTGGTCCCAATATACGGGAAATGCTTTGTTGGTTGAGCTGTCATGAGGACCCGCGCGTGAGATGGCATCCTCCAGTGCAATGTGGAATAAGCGTTCGCTGTTTATAAACATGAGGCCATTGCATGTCTTGGAATAGATGGTGTTAAATGTGAAGTCCTTCGTCTGCTCAGTGGCCTTTACATGGTCAAGCCACCGGCTCATTGAGATATTCCGAGTATAAACATATTCGTTATCCACAACAAGATCAGCTAATAAGGAGGCGGCAAAACCAACACGAGTGCTCGTATCGTCACCAACTTGACAGAATATCTTCGTGTGTTGGAGGATAAGAATTCCATTGTTCGGAAGGCTTCGTGGACGCCTAGGGATAGGCTCTTCTGATTCCCTGGCTCGCGGTGTATCTGGTAACGTCCCTCTTCCCATCTTGGCCTTGTGCTTGCCCAAGGAATTCTTGACGAGATCGAACGTGGTCCTGTACATTTCCTGCCAGGTATGGTCATCCAGACTGAGTTTGGCACGGACGCTGATGATAGTATCATGGTTTCTGATGGCCTTTAGTTCTTTCGCAAGGTAAACGTCACTTTGATGTTTCAGTTTCGCTATTTGAGGGTTCTCTTCGATCCGCTGCTTTATAAACCCCATTACTCTCTCAATTTCATCAAGAATGTCGGCTTTGTCGATTTCATCCTACTCGCCCAGCTTTCTAAGGATATTCGTGACACAACCCGCTTTTCCCCATGGTCTAGGCATAATGCCGAAGAATAATCTGTGACCGTCCAACACGCGGAGGTGACAAGGGAAAAACACCAAGGGGCAACGTGCCAGTCAGATCGTCCTTGACACTTGAACAGTTGAACAGTTGAACAGGGCGGGTTTGGTGGCTTTTCTTGGTCAAAGGTTGTGGATTGAGGATGCGGCTTAGGCAAAGAAGCCGGAGAAGATTGATTACTGAATGTGAAGAGAAATGAAGTCGAGAATGTGGGAACATCAACAGGGGAAGGAAAGGATAGAGGGGGAGGAAAGGTTGGAGTGGCAAGGAATGTCAGCAAAGAGTGACCCTGTGTTGGGAGACAAACGCGTAAGTGAAGGAAGCAAACGAAATCAGTAACTCCAGCTCGAACCCCATAGAGAAACAAAGAAATACATTTGACTTTTGAGACATCGCTTCATCCAGCGAGTCGGGGAAGGGAAGAAGGGAGAGCTGTCCTCCCAGGCCATAAGGCTATATCGGTGCAGGGCTTCGATCAAGATGTGAAGCCATCGTGAGTCGCCGTGATAGGTATATTTGCAGGGACGATGGGCCTGTATGGGCATCGACTGGCCGTGAGATGAGCATTGTCAAGCGTCTCGCTAGTGAACTGAAGGTCAACATTATAATAACAACTGGGCCGTTGACTTATCAGATTCCTCGTGATTGGATATAGCATGGTTTGGGGAGCACGAACAAAAGGCGTACGTGAAGGAAAAATCTTGAAAAAGAGAATTCTTGAGACGGCGTAATTTCATGAGCTCAAATAGTTCAAGGTTGCATTAGTTCCCTGTTAAGTAGTATCGATCCGAGGCCTTGGAATCGTTCAAGCTGTCCAAATCTCCCGGTCATTTTCACACAGGCGGTATATCCACAAAGTATTGATTCGCCAGATGACAACTCCGACGATGTGAGTATATGCCGCCATAACTTCTATACTTCTATATATGAATGTATAAATCAAACCACCAGAACCTTGGGAGGGGTAACTGTCGACGCCACTGGTGAAATACTTTAGATCTCTTAGACTAAGGACTGTTGTATCCTCCCAGCATCGTGAGCTGCTTGCATGGCCTGAAAATGATATTGTTTTCAGTAATAGGAACACTAAATACAGTATTAGTGATCATATGTTGACTAAATAATGAACCATTCTAAGGTTAAAACAGCTTTACTCACATTTCAGAGGAGCCACAAGGGAGGTACTAGAGTCTATACATTACTACGTGATCTACCTAGGTAGGAGGGATGTGGCCATTGTTTAATGGTCCTTTTTTACATCATTAGACAATAGATACTATGAATGACCTTTTCGAGCAAGTCTTCTATGAGGGCCTTTGAGTCACTACCAATATCATCACCACTGCGGCTATGCTTCAATAAACCAGCAGATGACCCGTTCCTAGGACTTGGTTTAAATATTTTGCTTCTATTAATGCAAGAGATAAAACTAACACTCCAGTCTTTTCATTTCCAGCAGGAAAATCTATCAATCCAGACATCTCACCAAAAAAGCAATAACAAGGACACCAGACGAGACGAGACTGTATCATGCTGGAAGAAGAGGCTACTGGCTAATAAAGATGGCAAGATTATATCGATCGCCTCAAAATATCTATTTCAGAGAAGGGGTTGGAACTATAGATTCCACTTATGTATTATCCACAGAGACCTGGACATGCCTGAACAATCCGAAGATTCCAGGTTAATAAGCCCGTCCATTTGGCAGTAGGTATATGTCGTTATTTCAAACTTTTAGTTTAGTTAACAACTTAACCACAAGTTTCACAATATGCCGTAATAGTCATAACAAGTGGGCCAGGTTCCGCCGTAACGATTGGTATAGTCGCCGAGTATGGATGGCTGGGGATTCTTTGGAGGTGAGCGCCTTTGCGGGATGCCTTCCATTCGTCTTCCCATTCTTTCAAGATCGCCCGCCCGCTTTCTCGCGAGACCTTATTAGGGCCGACCGCTGCCTTGGCCAGGCGGTCTACCGCATGATTCCCAGGGTCATTACAGTGACCAGGCTACGAAGGGATATGTCCTTTACAGTAATAGTTTGTCTGGTTTGCAAGGAACATGCTAGAACATTGTATGTATTTTGTATTTACGATACGGGAAGCAACACCGGGTTTTGTATCTTGAGTGTCACCAGCAACCAGTTACATTACAAGGATTGCCAGAATAAAGAGACGGAAGGTGCCTAGTCAAACTGGCCACATGTCACTTGCTCATCTTTGCAACACCTTTGAGATAGGAGTGAGTACGTGAAATCTTTGTGCATTGAAGGCCGTAACTAATTTTCTTGGTATTCCTAGAATCTACAGAGTATCATGACATTTCTCGAGTGCAGAACGAAGCAATCAACGGAGACCCATGCCTGTTATCCACCTTATCATCCCTTTTGTCTACGAAAAGTTCCTTGCTGCCGCCTCTCTTCTTGATAATCCATTGTCTATATCCTCCTTCGTAAGGGAAGGTGAAAGCGCAGCTATGGCGGATTTGACTCTTTTTGCTGCTAGGACCGCTAATGCCAATAATATTTTAGCATGTGAGTGTCCTTATAAGAGTATCATTGAAGAAAGAGTACTGCAATTCCAGCCTATCTTTTCCAGATGAAAATAACTTCTGGATTGGGAGTTGTGGTTCTTCTGTTCCAGTCATAAGCTCGGAAATATTGACTATAAGGCCACAGGAGAAATTGATTTCTATTCTTTCTCTGTCATATTCATGATCATTGCGAAGAGAGTCAAAAAAGACTTTCTGATATTCCATAGTGAGATCACCAGAGAAGTCCTCTACAAGCAGAACAAAGTATAAATGCTTCGACCTGCCTAATCGGAAGTCGGCGAGATTTTTTCCTATGAGTACAGTAGATGAGATGGACGTCTTTCTGTCTGATGAATTTGACAAAGATGTGGCGATTACAGTACCATCTTGCTAGCACTGCTCTTCTTCATAGCAACACAAAATTTCTTATGTTTCTGCCAGTCAGCCTGTTGGTGCTTTTTTCCACAATATGCCACCACCATACATCGTGTACATCTCTTTGTCCCTTCTGTCTTCCGACATATTTTGCACGGCACAGCGTCCACTTCAGTGCTAAAACCTCGTAGAAATGCATCCACTTTGTTCTCCAGCTCAGAATCTTCAGCACTGAAATACAGATTCCATGCGCCATATGCAAAAAGCAGCTTAACTATCTTCTCGTTTTCTAATTCTGCAGCTCGCGATAGAGGACTTCGACGTACTTGACGTATAACGTCCATAAAAACTCTTCCTTCTTCAAGTACTTCCTGGCATTCTTCGGAAATAGGCAGAAAATCTTGCCTTGTTTCGATTCGTCGTGATTCCTTTTTTCGATAAATCTCGAATCGCCTCACAAATTGTTCATAATCTATGCCTTCTTCAAAAAGAGCTTGTCGGAGTACATCGCCGAATTCATCAAGGGCCCCATGACGAAATAGCCACATATCTGCAGGTATTATACTTCTCTATCACAAAGGAGGTCAAAATTAGCAATAAACACATCCTCACCACGGCTCTAATCGGATTCACTCACAAACTCTTCTTGCAATTCTCGAGAACGTTCTGTATCTCGAATGTCAAGGTTGTATACATAATCCACCTCAGCCCCATGTCGAAGCAGTAACTCTACAGCCTCCTCACTCTGTACTTCTATAGCCCTTATGAGAGGTGTGTGACCATTCCCGTCTATCAGGTCGCATTGGGCACCATTTTTTAGCAGTAGCTCCACAGTAGCTGCGTGTCCGTATGAGGAAGCCCACCATAATGGCGACCGCCCGTTCTCATCCTGATAATCTAACTTGGCAGGAAGTAATTCGGACAGGACCGAATGGATTCCAAAATATGCCACGATGTGCAGCTTGGATAAAGCCGCATCAATTGATCCCTTGACAGCGTCACGTTGCTGGATACAACGCCAAAGCCACCACCCACTCCAATAGAGTTCTGATGGGTGCATCGAAATATATTGTTGTGCCAAGTTAATAAGGTCTCTGTCTTGTTGGCCGGATTCCCGAAAGTGGCGGCCCCATTCGCAAGCGGCATATTTGAAAAATACAAGGTTATCTGGTATGACTTCTCGCTCTTCGACTTCTTTTGCCATACGTTTGGAATATCCGAGCACAGATTGAAATCTAAGATATGTAAGACATGTTCGCGCGATCATGGCATGTCCATTCGTGAAAATATTATTTCGATTGCTTAGGTGATCGTGAAGGGACTGATGAACTAGACGGACTGTAAAGCTTGGTTTGTCAATTGTAACTAATCCGATGCAATTGATAAGAATCGCTCGTGGACTTAAAAGATTGTCGGGATTGAGGTCAGAATCTCCTGGCTCTGTTGCGAGTGCATGACGGAGTTCTTCGATAGAAAGTTGACCCCTACCCAGATATACCCAGTTAAGAACCTGCAATCCTCGTTGCTTCTTACTTTTGGATTGTTGTTCAATCCTTTTGATTGTGGCATCAAAGGCGTCCGAAACGCTGCTTGGAAGGGTTTCCAGGCATTTCTGGCGCAGATGTTTTGTGTCAGCATCAAGGACCAATTCTATCATTCTTGTAGCGAAAAGAAAACTATGGATTTTGTTAATAGGGCGGCAAATAGAGGTAGAATTGATAAACTAACTTCCCCGTAGACCGACTTATGATCTTCTCCAAGATATCATGCTCCATGGTAGAAGACATGAGTTCGGGCGCTTCCTTGCGATTTTCTGCAATCCTGTCTTTGATAACATCTCTGATGTCCTCCACATGCGCCTCAACCTG
Organism: Trichocomaceae sp. PYS4502; assembly: GCA_023625875.1. Classification (NCBI taxonomy): domain Eukaryota; kingdom Fungi; phylum Ascomycota; class Eurotiomycetes; order Eurotiales; family Trichocomaceae; species Trichocomaceae sp. PYS4502. The sequence continues at coordinate 2,094 of JAMAFX010000217.1, read as the reverse complement.
AAGCTCAGCCATGTTCCCCAAACGAAGCTTAACAACCGCGGTGATGTGGTCACGACTTGTGATGAACAGACGAGTCTTAGGAAGTGTACCCTGCAAAGAATCTAAAAGTTTACCTCTTTCTTCATCTTGTAACTCATCAAGTGCATCAACACAGATGTAGACTTCATCAAACGCAGAACAAGTAAGAAGCAGTATATCCTTAATCTCAAGCAGCGGGATTTTTGTTCCCCGTTTCCATTGTTGACCGCATCTCTTACGCACCTCATCCGGAAAAGTACGTAGTGTTTGCAGCAGTTGCTTGGTCACTGCGGCAATCAATTCCGCTGCGCTTTGATCTTTATCGTTGTAGTCGCAGTACACGTAAGCTAGCCCTCTTCGCGGATCTCCGGTAACCGAATCCCTGAGCCTATCAATGACTTTAGAGCTGGATTATATTCAATTAACTGGATCAAGCACACTATACAAATGTTTGTAATCCTTTGTACTTACGCAATGTACGTCTTTCCGGTCCCTGGCTGTCCAAAGCAACAGAAAGTTCGGCTTTTTGGATCAGATGCAAGCCAATCCTGAAAAGCGGGATGCTCTAGTATCCATTTTCCCGTCCCATGGACACGGTTTGAACGGATGTCCTCGTGCTTTTGTTCCGGGCGAAGAGTAGACAGCCACTGGAGGATCTCCTGATCCAGTTCATCTATAACTGCGTAAGAAGCGGTTTAGAAGACTGATTGGACGCTCTGACCTTTTTGTCTTTTTTCCACTCGATCAACTGTCTCATGAACTTAAAGAAGAATCGTTAATCGTGCAATCTTTTGACTTCCTTAGATTTACTGACTTTTAGCAACCATATCCATAATCGTCTTCTCAGCCTGAACGCTCTTCGGGGGGATGATACAGAGAAGATCTTTTGCATATGCAGCCGCAGTCATTGCTGCATATCCTTGCCACTCCTTATTCTTATGGGAGTCTGAATAGTCGCATATACCCCGAATAACTAAACAGGGAAAGTGATTCATCAACCCTGCTGCTTCCATTTCAAAGCACAGAATATCTTCTTCAGTAGCAAGTCGATCTCGAATTGAAGCATCCTTCATTAGCGTGTCAGCTGAAGCAATCAGTCCATAGTGAATGGCTGGATTCTCCTCATCTGTTGTGCGTCCATCCCGTTGTATTACATTTTCACCACATACTTCCTTACAGCTTTTTTTGCTGTTTTTGGGATGGATAATTTCTTTATGATACAGTCTATCACTGTCCTGAGCAGGTTGTTTGTAGTGCTTCTTCAAGTTGGGATATTTGTTAAGAACAGCGTTGATGGCGTCCTTAAGTCGATGGCCCTCGATCTTATATTGCGTAGCCAGGACAGTCACAGATGACCGGAGGACTCTGGGAGCTTGGTTTAAGAACCCTGTGGTTTGAAATATCTGCTTTTGAATTGCTTTACCAAAGTCGTACTGGTATACCCCGCTATGTCCATTGCGAGGAACACCGACAACAATATCACCGAGGCGGATATCATGATCGTCATTCGGTGCACCACCGCCAATTCCGACCGTCAGACCAATTCGAATGTTAGGAAAGCTATTCAGCATATCACTTGCAACACTTGTTGCAGCCGCTTTGCCGTATTCCCCAGCCGATAATGAAGCGATGACAATATTATGCTTCCCAACCTTTCCTAAAATATAAACATTGTTGTCACCAGGGGACACGGATTCTGGAGGGTCGTGCTCTTCATCGAGGAACACTCGTGCAGCGGTGAGTTCAGTTTCTATAGCGCAGATCCAGCCAACAGTGTAGTCGTGCGGAAAAGGCATGCTAGGTGTGTGATAGGAACTAATCGTTTACGCGTTTCAGAAGGACAAAAGTGATTTATTCTCGATATGAAATACAAGGCGGTGTGTGTCAACTTGGCAGGTCTCCAGGTTTACAAGGCTGCCAGGCAAGTTCAGGACACGTGGTCGAATATTCTAGAACTGAATTTTATCACTATCCCCTTGCCCGGCAGCGCTAGTCGTGAAGCGTCCTTTTTCTGCCGCAAATGACACGCTCACCTCATCTACTACTACGCACCTGTAAATGGGCATGAAATATGAA
>JAMAFX010000216.1:0-38954 GCA_023625875.1 Trichocomaceae sp. PYS4502 | reverse complement strand
CCTTAAATCCAACAAAAACTTACTAATATCCCTAAACGGCATAGCTAATTACACAAGCCCCCAAAGTAGGGGATAGTATAACCACTAGTTAGAACTTAGTAATATACTGGCATCCGGTATATCAAATGCAACTTCTGAATTTGCAGTCCGGTGTCTATTGAAGTTAGAATGCTTATTAACAGTGTGTATCATGTCTGCGATTAAAATGGGCTTTGGTGTTTCCCTTTAACCCTAAGTCAGGGCTAGCCCTAACCTCACCAACCTGACTCTACACCAGCAAGAGATTCGCCTTGGAAGTTTTGGAACATGATGTAGTTATATAGTACCTAGGTATATATTGATTTTTAGCGGCATGTATGATAATATAACTTAGGAAAAAATACTGCCTGGTAAAATGATCCACTTACGGATTGAACGCCGCTATAATCGGTAAGAAGATAGATAACCTTGGAATACGTCAGGACTTTCCAATTCGAACGATTTTCAACAAAACATGTGGACTATATCACACACATAAGAGAAGCATATTGGGAATCAATCAACACAGGAAGACAAGAAGAGAAGAGAGAAGAGAAAAGAAATCGACCAGGGAAGGGTAATGTTGACACTACAAATGTCGTACCTCGGAATGCTGCTCACAGAACCGAGGACATGGATCACACATATTTCCCTCCATTCAGTGAGATGTGGCCATTCGCGGTCAATGAGAAGAGGCCCACGAGTGAAGAGGCCCACGAGTTGGAGAAAGGGAAAGGAGATGATGTGTAAAGTAGTTGGTGAATAATCAATATTAATGATCATCGACCGGCGCCCGGCCAGAAAGAAAATAAGTAGGGAATTGCTATCTGAATATCAAGAGAATGAATGTTGTTAATAAAACTCCCTCCACGGCAAACATATCTCCAAAAGAAAAGGTTTTTGCTTCGTTTTTGCGAATCAAAAATTATCTACGTACTTGGTGACGCGCGGACTATCGCGTGGCACGGCCACCCCTTGCAGGCGGAGGACCAAGGCGCCCCGAACTTGCATTGATGCCAATGGGCTTGTTGGGTGCCTGTTTGACATGTAGCCGACTTGTACGCCACCGTTCGTAGCACACTTCGCGACTTGCTTCCCGCAGTTCGGCACGCCAGTCTCTGAACACGGATTCCTTCAGTTTCACAAAATCGCAATGCTCCGGGTTGTAAGGATCCGCGTAACCCCATGGAAAGTATCGACCAATGGGGAGATCTGGTGTCTCCAAAGAGTGCGAGTCGGGGGATAGGATAGACAGAGGAATGAAGGGAGTGTCTGATGTCGAGGCACTGGAGATTGAGTTGCTGGATTTGTGGCTTCGTGAAGGCGAGGCTTTCACGGCTTTCTCTTGTGGCAGAACATCGTTTGCCTCCTTGTCAGTGTCATCAGCGTCAGCTTTGCTCAACTTCTCAGATTCCCCATTTTCAGCATCCTCATCGTCTTCTTCGTCAGCAGAGGACTCTGGCTCTTCTTCGTCTTCCGGTTCTTCCAAGGTCAAAACCTCCAAGGGATCAATCCTAGCTTGCTTCAAACTATCCCAAACTGCCTTCTTGAGGTAAGTCATATGCGCGGTGGTGACAGTGTCGGCTTTGCTGATCACAGGTACGACTGCAGTCTTTCCCTGTATCACGCGAAGTACCTGTAAATCCAGATCTTCATCCAGAATACCAATTACTCGGGACGAATTGGTATATTTCCCATTGAGTTGTCCAGCAGCCTTTTGGGCGGCCGCAAGATTCGAATCCAAGCGGACAGGGTCGAGTATAAGGAAAACACAGTGGATATGGGTGTCCCGAGCACCAGGAGAGCGTACAACTTTCATCTCCTCCGTTAGGGTATCCTCAAATTTGCTTTCCAGGAAAGCAGTAATGTCTCTCAGCTGCAGATCAACGACATTCTTCTCCAGGCCCTCAGAGTCCCACAGCGTCAAGCCAACTCGCTCTCCTTCAATCTCGGTCTCCAAATAGTGGGAGGTGAAGTTGGGATTGGATGATGAATTTATTTCCTCAAGGATATCCTCTGAGGAACGAATAGGGTGCTTGTTTGGAGGGAGCGCAAGCGACTGGCGCAGGAAGTTCAGGAAAGACGTCTTTCCACTGTTCTTGGCACCAACAACGAGAAGACTGTTTTGAAGAGTAGGTTAGTCCTTGGTATTTTCTTGCAGCATTTGATCCGCGTAGTGTATACAACTCACTTGTAGGGGGTAGGATCCTTGCGTCGACGAAGTCTGCGAGGGCTGTTGATAGTGCTCACAGCGCTACTAGCATAGCTATAGCGGCCACGATGAGTCATGCTCTCGGTTCTTGCATAAGGATCGAGCACGGCTGGCGGGGGAGGAGGGGGTGGCATGCTCTGGTGTGAAGAGCTCGATCGACTCTCAGCAGCAGGCACGCCCAGACTGGTAGCTTGCCCCTCTCCTCCGAAGGTCTGCATTCTGGGTGCTGGGGCGAGATCAGGAAGACGAGGGGCGTGTTGAGGGACAGACTCGCGCTGGCGACGCAGCTCCTCTTCTCTGAGTTGATCCTTCATCTTTTTGCTGGCTTTGCTGCCAGAGCTCTTGCGCTCAGACAGCGGTTCGGTTGATTTGGAGCGACGCAAGAACCCAAGCGAAGATCTGCGCGAGGCAGCGTCGGGGTTGTTCACGCTGAGGCGGCTGTTGTTGCTGTGGCTGTTGTTGTCACCGAAGGACGACGAAGCTTCGGGCGGCGGAGGAGGCGGTGGAGGCTGGCTCTTGCCTGGTGTGCGAGGTCGGACGGTGGCCATGGGGGGAAGGAGGAGCCTTCCTGTTTGGGGCGACGGCGGGAGCTAGAATCAACACAACTTGCAACTTGCAACTTGCAATAACAACTAACAACACATCAGCCAACCGTCCTGCCCTCTTGCGTAACCAAGCTGTGCCTATCCAATGGGCACATATGGATATGATGCATCGCCATTGATTGACGCACCGGGGCCGCAGACAGCGGGTACTCACAGCGGGATGATTGTTTTGGTTGCTTTGGTTGTTTGGTTGTTTGGTTGTACAGGTGGTGCAGGCTCAGTCTTGCACGGCAGGCCGGCTGTATCTGCAAATGTTATTATTCCTAATAACCTGTCGCCACTACAGACGACGAATGGCTTATCCACGGAGATGACAGTCACAAGTCCAGCAAGCGAGTGTCTGCCTTGGCCAGGGGTAAACGGAACGGAAAAGAAGGACCGGCTCTCGCACGAAATATAGGTAGTCACCACGTCACAGTCAAGATGACCGTGATGCCGCGATAGAAGAAACGAATGACAGGCGGGCACAAATCAGAACACAGAAAAGACAACAACCTTGGCTGTTCCCCAGAGAGAGAAAGAGAGAGTTACGATTCTCTCCTACGTGAAGTTTTCGAAAATAGTCTTCTCCACTTAAGGATTAACTAACTACTAACAGCACTCTAGCTTGGGCTGGGGACCTGCGCGATCTTTCCCTTTTTTCCTTTCAGAAAGTTACAAAACCGTCAAGTAGGATTGAGAAGTGCCCGAAGCAGAACTCAGGGGCTCCCGTTTCAGCCAGTTCGTGAACCCCACCTGGCGAACTTTCAGCCGTCGTTGGCTGACGCGATGACGCCGGTCAGCCACTAAGAGCAGTCCGGTGCTGACCAGTCGCGCCAGAGACTACGATTGACTCGGATTGAGTATTCGTCGGAAATTGGAATACGGCGATTTGCCTTCGTGCAATGTACAATGTACACAACTTCTATTACAGAGTGCATCGAGACAAAGGCCCTGCTTCATCAGTGGGCTAAATGGCGACAAAGGATTGTACTCCATATGCTGTATTGATTATTGTCTGAGCTCCCCACCTCGCACGTTCTGACTCTGCATTCAACATTGATGCATTCTGATTGATTGAGCGTTCCATACCGGAGCACGGGCCGACTCGTGGGTACCGAACTAGTACTACTCGGTACTAGCGGGACGCCTGCACGTCACGTGCGAGCATCAGGGGCGTTTCGGTATTTGCTCATCCCACGTGAGCCAGCAGAGTACACTTACCACATGCCTTAACGATATTTTATATATGCAGCATACCGCAATCACCAAGGGCAAGCAGGATTCTAGCCCTTGAACGGCGGAGACTAACTGCTGATCGGCAACACTTCAGACAATCTAGACCTGACGAAGTAGCAGGAATCAAAAACCAAAAATATTTCATACATGCATTCATTCTCTCAACGGCTCTTTGGATATAATATACGCACGTCGGATTCAATCCATTATATATCGAGCGACATTCTAGCAATCTCTGCAATTTAGACCCAAAGGTGGTCGAGCACATTGCAGCTGTGGCCATTGGGACACACGTTTGTGCGGACAAGATTCTTAAACTTGGGTCCATTCGGACCACTAATATATCTGTACTGGCCAAAGACACCATCCTGACCAGCGGGTTGCATGTCTCCCCACTGCCCATTGAAGTATAGCCAATTGACTGGGTAGCCCGGATCATACGCGGCGAATGTGTCTGTCTTGTTGTCGTAACTGTACGCATAGTAGTTTCCAGTCGGGTCCCAGAGAGTGCCGTTACTGGTATAGTCATTGACAGGACCGAATGGCAAGTTGAAGTTGGGGATGGTATGATCGTGAGTGCTATGCAAGTATTCAGTAAGTCAGCATCCCGCCGTGCCCTAGATCATATTGAATATAGACCACGAACCCCGCAACAGCGTAATTGGCGTGAGTCCCCCGGCCAGAGTAATCAACAGGACGGCCGTTGATCTTGAGAAGGGCATTGTAGGTGAAAGCCTCGCCGGAGGAGTGTTGGCTAAACCACAGAGCTTGTGGTACACCATTGTTGAAACGGATCATGTTATGCTCCCTGGATTTATTAGTTTCGAGCATAGATTTTAGGTGTATATGACGCATACCAGTCCCCGACGTGGTCACCCCAAACAAGACCGATGACAATATCACCCATATTGAAGCTATGCACCACCTCAGTCAGCAAGACACAGCATCCCATCAAATGTGTGACGCATAACTCACGGATAAAAATAGAAGTAAAAGGCGTCGACAGTTCCATTGCCATGATCAAATGTGATAATAGTGCAGCTGGTGGCATTTTCTGTAACGCCGTTCGCATCCGGCTTTGTGCCATTAAACCAGCTCGGGAAATTCTCAATACCTTGGCTGGAGGTCAGGTATACGCTGGTGTTTCCAAAGTTGTTGAGTTGGTCGAGATTGTCGAGTGTCAGAGGGGTCTCGAAGCCCGTGATTTTCGTGTGATTCAGGGCAGGATAGGTGTTGAGGACTTGGCCGTAGATGTCACCGGGGAAGTCCCTTTCTTTAACGTCAAGCCAGACCAAGGGTGCTGTGCTCAACGGTGGTCAGTATGAACGACCTTACGAGTCATGGATGCGGTATCAACTACGTAGTGCGTACCATACGTGAGCACGTAGTCGGGCAGAGACAGAGCAGTAGCGTACCCTGCGGCCAAGAAGAGGCCGATTATGGGCTTCCTCATTTTAATCCTATATGTAGATATTGATTGCTGGAAGATGAGATCCATGAAGGACGGACGTTAGATACCCTTTATACGCCTAAGGACTCCAGGATTTGTCTGGCGGCATGTTGTGCGACACCAAAACCCCCATAAAGTGTAGTATGGACCGGGAGTTTTTGGAGCAGAAATATTTGAAAAGAATAGTACTGGTCAATCAGGACTCTAATAGTAGGGCAGCGGGACAGAAATAAGTGTCAGATTGCGTTGTCACATCGAGATGTATTACAACCAAGCAAGCATGTGAAGATATTTTATGGCCCAAAGAAATAACCAATAGCTAGATACTAGCTAATTGCGAAATCTGGAGTAAACAGGACGAGTTTGCGGTCTGTCGATCAGCTTGCACATGATAATCTCACAATCACTCTTATGTGCAGAAGACTGTGACAAATGGAGCTAGTGATGGTTGAATTATGCCAGAAAGGAATACAAATAAAAATTCTATTTAGGGAAAGTCATGAGTTTAGTTCACGAGTACCTAAATTGCAGCAACCTTGGAAATGTTCTTCGAATCCTAAATCGAATAAACCATTCATGCACCTGATTATCCAGCAGCCTGGTGGCCATAAACTTAGCAAAGTGACATTGCCTGAATAGGTACCTCGTGCATATTGCCTAATCTGGCGTTTAGGGCTAATTTGGTCTTTCTTCTAGGTGGTTTGCCGCCACGGACCAAGAAATGTTCAAATATGCTTCAATAAACATCAAGGTCGAACTCCAACCGTGATCTTGAATATTCTGGTATGGCCCTTGTGAACTGCATGGCTTTGGCCCTTCCATATGATCTTCGAATCCACGTGCAGCCAGCATATGAGCCAAGGACTAAGGACTGGTCTGGTGCAGCAGAAAGCAAATTTATCCATGGATGTTTCTGAATTCCAACTTAAAATTTATCACGCGTTTAACAAGCTGAACGTACTTACATGTTTGCTCTATACTTGAGAAACGCTTTAGAGATGTTAAAAGTTGGTCTACAAGACAGCTCAGGTAGTCCTGACTGATGCAACACAATAGACGCCCTGTATATTATCAGAAAATAAATAATCGTCGAGATAGATAGTCCGAAATATGCTAATTTAGAAAAACAAGACGTCTCATGGCAGGTTAGACGGTCGTAACACTGGCCTACGCCCTTAAACAGGACTACCACTGTGCCTTGACATCATATTGTCCGTCCTCATTCATGACTTTACCTCGATCCCATTCTCTTCCCTCTCCCTTTTTAGCCCATATAACATCTTCAACCCTCCCTTCTGTATCATTACCGCCGCTAGCAGTAAATGCTGGATCTTGCTTCCACCGCTGAACAGTATCCTTATCAAACCCTGCAGCTCGTAGGCGCTCTTCGCCTTTCTGTCTCCAGTTTGCCCGGTCGCGAAGCGCTTCTAGTGCCATGTCCCAATCATCATCTTCAGTCATAAGGCCAGCAACGGGCCTTCGTGTGGATCGTTTCGCCACGGAACCCTCTTCATCCCCCGAAATATCGACATCAAGTTTCGGATTGTAGTCATGCGCAAAGTGAGAGTCAATCGTACTCGAATTGAGACGATGTGTGCCTCTCCCACGGGATGGAACGTCTGAAATTCTGTCACTTCTGTGTAACGAAGCGGGTAAAGGGCCAACGATGTCTTCCAAAGGGTCGGACCCGCCGTCAGACGTGTAAGGATCTGTTGGCGACTCTGAACTTTTATTTCTTCCAGCTCGAGAATGGTCGGTAGCTGTCTTTCGTCGTTCATAACGCTTGGAGTAATCTCGATGGCGCCTCGAAACTTCCGGCGACCTCGATCGCGACCGACTAGCAGAGTCATCCATCTCACTTCTTATACGTCTGGAAGATTGATTCCTTGACTCAGAGGAGTCTCGTGTCCTTGTCGAACGTCTTTTTTCATCACGATATCTTCGCAGAGACCTCGAGGAACGCTCGCGACCAGGGTCTGATCCACTCTCGTCATCTTCGTGCCGTCGACGATGTCGGCTGGACCGACTTTTATGATCCCTGTCCAAACAACCATCTAATTGTTCTCTTCTTGAAGAGCGCTCTTTCTCTCTGTGGTGAGGCGATGTCCTTCGATAATTCCTCTCGTCTTCTCGGTGTCGCTCTCTGCGGTCTGATGTATTGCTAGGCGGAGACCGCTCTCCGCGGAGTTTACGCATACGTTCTCGAGCCTCCTGTTCTTCTTTGCGTCTGAGAGCAGCATTGTGGCTGTCGGTATCTCTCAGGATGTTTTTGAGAAACCGCGTATTAGGCTTCGGAGCTCGATCTGTTGGTCTGTAAAAAATTAGTAGGGATGGGTTGGTACAACGTGAGAGAGAATACGGGACTTGCCGGCGAGGGAGGTAAGCCTGAAGCCCAAGAGCAGAATACTTTATCGACTTGTCCTTGGCCTCTGAAGCAAGCAGCTGCGCGACATAGTCGTCATTGCTGGTGGGGTCGTCAATCGCCTCTCCGCGGGTCATGGTGAGCGCAAGCAGTAGATATATAACAGTAGGTGCGAAGTATATGCGGCAGGACTACAAGAAAACATGCTTGGAATCCAGACTCTCAGCGCATTTGAAGCATGATGTCCGCAAGATGGAGTGTGAGGTTAAAAAAGATTCACATCGGAAGACTGGAAGTGAATCTGTATCCCGGTTTGACAAACAGTGCAAACTTACCGCGATAGGCAACCCGGATTGTTTACATTGCGCGGGCGGCTCAATCGCGACAACGATTTTTAAGATGAATTTTTGATGCAATTTTGATATGAACTACGGCTTTCGCTACGTGGTATCTGGCTTCTCTGATAATTTGTCTATTCATAATTGTTAATCGATTCCGGCATCATCTCTGCGAATGGCGACCTCGATATCCCCAGCCGAAGCTCTTGCAGCAGTCCATCAGCTCCAACAAGGACAAGATGCTGAACCAAGCACTCTAGCAATTCTGCGAATTAGCGAACCTATAACCTCCTCCCTGGAAGTTGAAGGAATACCGCGATCGCCATCAAAGCGCACTTCCGATGTATCGACCGACTCTCTAGAGAATCCCACACCACAGTCGTTGGAGGCGGACTTGACACATTATAAGGTTCGTTGGAATTTGTCTACACATTTCTATCTATCCATATGCAAGCCGTTGATGAATTTTCCCTCTGGAATTAGGAATTATTTTCGAAACTCCGCTTCTCATATCTTGAACAAGTCACAAAAGAGAAATTTCTTCGTGGAATTGTTGGCGACCCACCACTGATCGTCGGATACAATGAGAATGTAGAGTTGGAAACAGAGCTAGCGGCTCAAAAGCAGCAATTGAAGCAACAAAAGGAAGACGTCAGAGTTATGGTGGAAGAGATGGAGAAAACTGGAAGGGAGCTGGCTAGACGTGAGTAAACAAGGCTCCTATACCTTTGACCATATCCACATCACATCGCTTACTTTTAACACAAGGCTATAAAAACGTACGATTGGAGACGACCAGATTATCCGAATTACCAGAAGAGATTGCAATCTTGGAAAATAAAATTAAATCACTGAAGGAAGCTCAAGCTGCATACATCTCAGCTGCCACGAACCCCAAAGACCCCTCCTCATCTTCTCAGAATCTATCTCTGGCAGCAACTTTATCGCTGTTGGCCGATCGCGAAGCTGAATTGGCAGCGATTGATCGTCAATTGACTTCTTTGCACAACACACTTCCGCGAAAGACACGGGAGGCAGAGGCAATTGAACGAGAGCTGGGTGTCTTGGAGCGGAGAAAAGCGGAGGCTATTAGCCAAGCGCGAGAAGCAGAGAGGAAGAGACTTGAAGGCGAAAGCGATGGCTTAGAGGAGATGGGAAGGTGGTACCGTGGTGCGGAAGTCAATTTGAAGAGGTTGATCAATGTTGAATGATCTATATAATTCTATAAGCCAAAGCTGTGGTTACGATTAACGATGGGTTGGTGTACACATACGGCGTTGTTTAGGGAGTAATATAAGGAGAAGAAACTGTTTGTGTTCTGTCCATGTCTACAATACCATGAATTGAGTGAGTGTCTCTGGAAGGAAGGCTACCTTCGTAGCAAACTCATATTGAATCGTGATCATACAACACGCCATCCTTTGATGCAATAGAAAACCCTCAGAGAACCCAGTATAAAAGAACTTTTCATTTGTTATTCGTTTACTCTTCCTCCTCCTCTTCGCCTTCGCCATCACCACCTTCGGCGGCCTTGGCCTTCTTGCGGCGAACACGACCAGGGCGGCCACCACCGTAGGGAGAGGTGAGAGCAAAGTCGATGTGCTTCTGGGAGTCAAGGCGGACCATGTAAGAAGGGACGTTGACGATTTGCTTGCCAACACTGCAACCAAAGTATTAGTACCGAATCAATGCGAGCGATGCAAATTGATTGTCAGTGCTTACCGGATGTGACGCTGGCGGATCAGGACACGGGCGTGGTGGATGGACTTGGCGAGACCGAGCTTGTAGACGCAGGTCTGGAGACGGCGCTCCAAGAAATCCTCAGTCTTCAAGGCCAAGACGTAATCGAGCTTCATGCGGGACTCGTCGAGCACACCAACACGGACAAGACGACGAATGAGGGCATTTCCCTCGAAGAGACGCTTGGGGTCTTTCTCGTCGAGAGTAAGCAGCTCACTGCACCCAATTAGTTCCCTGACCAGCTGGTACCAAACTGCATGCTTGTTATGCAAACGCTTACCGAGCAGCACGACGAATCTTGGAAAGAGTGAGTTGGACACGCCACACTTCACGCTTGTTGCGGAGACCGAACTCGCCGACAGTCTTCAATTCGGAATCACTATCGATTGGTTAGGAAATGGGACAACACGACATAAGTAGAAGCACGCTTCTACTCAGTGGCCGGGGAGTACTGACAGACGAGCCGACTCGTAAGCTAATGAGGTGTTAGTTCATGGGAATCCTGAAAGACATCGAATTATTTTTATATCTCGTTGCAGGGGATACTTACGTCGACGAGGGACCTTGTAGGTCTTGGAGTAAGAACGCCTGGAGGACAGAGAGCAGTCAGAATATGTGCGCGGCAGTACACAAGTATGCTGAATTGCTATACTTACGGAGCTGGAGCCATGGCTGCGGTGGTGCACTCCCGATTGTCGCGATGAGGTCGAAAACTTGCAACTTTGATTTTCGAAGTTCGCTCTTTGAGATCACCGAAGTGGAGGAGGACCCGGGAGACCCACTAAGCGAAGCGAAGCGCTTGTGATTGGCGGGCGTAGGGCAAGCCCTAATCTCTTACCCGATGCGAGTAGCGCGCGCACTAACCGAAAGATCCAGCCAGCATCACCAAGTTTGTCTCCGTGTGTGCAAGTAAGTCGACAAGCTTCACGATCCCAGCACCAACGACAAAACCGCCGAGATGGGTCACTCTCACGGTCTTCGCTCCGGCACCCGGGTATGTGCACTCGCCAATTCCCTGCAGAGAAATCACGGAGACAGAGGAGGAGAGAAGCAACGAACAACGAGCTGACGATTTATTGCATGTAGTATGCCTTTTCTCGCGACTTCAAGAAGAAGGGATACATCCCACTTTCCACCTACCTGAAGGAATACCGGTATGAGCGCTCTTGAACTGCGGTCGAATATATTTTGCGAACCGAGATTCTGACAGAGTTACAGGGTTGGTGATATTGTGGACGTCAAGTGCAATGGTGCTGTTCAGAAGGGGTCAGTCTTTGTCCCATTTCCCGCCTACGAAGCCTTACATTTTTCATTTGAGGAATACGTGCCTTTTTTTTTCGCTAGAGGAATCTTTCTGACTGAACGTCTTGCAGTTTGCCATACAAGCTCTACCACGGAAAGACCGGTGTTGTCTACAACGTCACAAAGAGCGCCGTCGGTGTCATCATCTACAAGCGTGTCGGCAACCGCTACCTTGAGAAGCGCGTCAACATCCGCATTGAGCACGTCTCCCACTCCCGCTCGCGGGAAGAATTTATCAACCGTGTTAAGGAGAACGCCATTAAGAAGCGTCAGGCCAAGGAACAGGGTATTCACGTACACTTGAAGCGCCAGGCTGTCCAGCCCCGTGAGGCTCACGTCGTCGCTTCCGCCGACAACTTCCCCGAGACGATCACTCCCATCCCTTACGACACCCACATTTAAAATATATTTTCTTGTTTGGACGCTGGATTCAGGGAAGTCGGGTGTTTTTTGTTTTGTGCGTCTTTTACCACCAGAAGGTGGATTGCATGATGAGCAAAATGGTCCGGGAAGCCTTATGTCACCTTATTGTTTGTGCATAGAATTCCTTCAATGAGAAAAAGAAATAATATCCAAAATTTCAAGCTCAATTGCAGCTGCCCATGGCCCGACTCGGGAGTGCATAGAGGGGGAGTGTGTGTGCATTACCATACAGCTGAGATTTGTTTCTAGGGCTCTTCTATGGCAATATCTTGTCGTTGGAAGTTGAAGGTCAAGTTGAACCTGTGCTCCTGAACTACCTAGGTAGCTCACGTTGAAACTCATAGGTACATATAAGGAGGCTATGCATACCACCTGCTGTATTTTGGTGCACAGAAAATGCGGTGGAATGCATCAAGGTACCTTAATCCTTGAAATTCTAGAATAAGGTCGTAGCAGAAATGTTCAAATTATTGCTCCTGAGTCTGCCTCAGGCTGCCTGAATGCCTTGCCTTGTGATTGGCTGGCTGATCTATTCCCGGCGCCCGTACCAAAAAAGTTCTCGGGGAGTTCATTTATACCTACTATTGTTTTCCTTCAATGTCCATCCATACGGGCGCTTTTTATTATTCAATGATCGAGAATAGATAATATTGTGTACGGAAAAGCGCCCTAAGCTCCCATAACACATTTTGTCTAACCGAACCTGGGAATGACCTTCTCGACTACTTCTTCTCATGGCAGCTCTGCGCAGGCGCATCTCCCTAACAAAGTTCATCTCGAAGAAGCTGCGATAGAGTCTAGAGAGACGGGCGGTGCATACCCAGAGAAACAGGAGAAGCCGGCAGCGAAGCCCCTGGCTCATTTTGTTGCTGGAGGGTACGTCCTGGCACAAATCGCATTTTGGTTCTTCCCTGAATTGCTAACCTGAATTTTTCTCGCAGCATTGGTGGAATGACCGCTGCCACATTAACAAGTCCTCTCGACGTTCTTAAAACTCGACTTCAGTCCGACTTTTATCAGAGTCAGCTGCAAGCTTTACGTGCTTCACATCCCACCCGCCCAGCTCCGCTCTTCATCGCCCTCCCACGTAGCGCCCTCATACATTTTAAGGAAACCTTCCAAATACTCCATTCTATATACTCGCATGAGGGCCCTCGCGCTTTATTCAAAGGACTTGGCCCCAATTTAGTTGGTGTTGTACCGGCCCGTGCCATCAACTTTTATGTTTATGGCAATGGCAAGCGCATTCTCAGCAATTACTTTGGCTATCATGATTCGATGACCACGCCATGGAATATTCACCTTGGGGCAGCAGCTATTGCCGGAATAGCTACGGGAACCGCGACGAATCCCATCTGGCTTATCAAGACTCGACTGCAACTAGATAAGTCGATTGCTGAAAGTGGCAAGGGAGGTCGACAATATAAGAACAGCTGGGATTGTATCAAACAGACCGTGAGACACGAAGGGATTCGGGGTCTATACAAAGGACTATCTGCTTCATACCTTGGCGTGGCAGAGAGTGCGACGCAGTGGGTCTTATACGAGCAGATGAAATTATATCTGGCTCGGCGAGAAGCCGCGAAGATGGCTGACCCCCATCATGTCCATAGCGCCTGGGACGATGTGGAATTATGGGGTGGCCGTATCGCAGCAGCTGGTGCGGCGAAATTATTTGCTGCAGTTGCTACATACCCTCATGAGGTAGTGAGAACTCGATTACGACAGGCACCTGTTGTTCCCGTAGGAGGCGGCAAGGTACAGGTGAAGTATACTGGTCTTATCCAGTGCTTCAAGGTTGTTGCTAAGGAAGAAGGCTTGGCTGGTCTTTATGGTGGCCTGACGCCGCACTTGTTGCGTGTGGTTCCCTCCGCAGCCATCATGTTTGGAATGTAAGCAATTTCAGTCCTTGTCTTTTTCACTCCGAACATGCTAATTTTTGTTAGGTATGAGGTTATTCTTCGTCTTTTCGGAACGACTTCCTAGTATCTTCATTGCAGCCGCCCAGTTCTCCAAACCTTTTCGGCGTGTATTATAATATTTATCTTCTTCACACTTCTCTTTTTCTTTCTAAAGCTGTCTCACACCTGAACAGGATGCGAGACTGTGCTTAATTGGTCAACTCTGGGATCTTCACTCCCACATAGAAATATTGCATCGTTGCTGGCGCTATATGAGGGCTGGTTTTGCCTACATTCTACTTTAATTACGACGAGCTGGAAATTATCCATTGGGGTCTGTTGCTCAACTTTGTAAAATATGGTACAATAACTTCTTGGCGTGTTGTTTTATGGGATGGTATTCTTAGATAGGAGGATGGTGCAAAAACTCAGCTTTAGATAACTTCTCACAAACATTACTGGATATAGCGTGGGATGGATCTTGAGTGTTTCTCTTAAAGCATATACTAATAATGCTATATGCCTCTGCTTACAGTTTGGCTTGATGTCTCCACGCTGTAATATTCATGATTGAGATGCTGGCTGCTCTGACCTTTTCAGTTCGAACTATGGGTATGGATTGAAGAGGTGCTGTGTACAAATTTCCAACTAATCACGTACCTGAACGAGTTACTTTTCTCTGCATAGCTACAAGTACGCTACCTTTCTCTTCCTAGCCTGGCTATTTTTTTTTTGGCTATCTTGCACTACCTTGTACTACCTTGAGGGTCTCTCTGCTACTGCAACTTTCGTCATGGGTTTGTTAACACACATACCCTTCTCGCTCGTGTTTTGATCTGTATTCCCTGAAGCTTTTCTTTATGTTATGACGGCAAGAACGCCATATATTGGACAGAAAGCCGCCTCTCGGGAAATGCTAAACCCATGATCGAGATAATGACCTGCAAACAATTAGTAAGGCCTCATTCTACAGTGTAGCAGTCTAAGGTTAATCATAAACATTGCAGAAGGGGATCAAGTGATACTACCTCACGGCCATATGCAACACTATCAAGTGCTCAAGATAAGTTGACACATGAAGTCATTCATGACCGCGTTCGAGAGGTCACGGAGATGCTTGAAATTGTGAGGTGAGTCTGACTCTTGACTACAGAATTCATAAGCCCATGCCTAAATGTAAAGAGGAAACTTTTCTATAAGTCTGGACTTGGACTTAGTTACGGAGGACTCGCTATTCTGTTTAGAGTTGGATATATGGATCTCTTGTTTTTGCTGGACGTCGATGTGAGGATAACATTAATATTTGCTAGCTGCAGGAATTAATAGAAAGAGAATTAAAGCATGAATTGTGTATTATCTATATTAGACAATTTCAGTGCAGCCAGGATATCTGAAAGACTCACACTCGCTCATATGACGATCCAAACCCTAATTTCCGGGAATTGCCCGATATGGTAAAAATCAAACATGTACATCGCAGTAGCTTTTGAGAAAGGCACCAAAGAAAATTTATTAAGAATGAATAATACAAATAAATAATAGATAATAATAGGTATATGAAAAAAAGTGAAGAAGTAAATATTTTACTCTTCTTGTTTTCAGGCTAAAGTAATCACGTCGTTAGCTTCACTGATCTCGCTCACATACATGGCACGCCCACTTGAAGCATCTTGCCCATTCAGATCGGCATGGAACACAATCTTGGTACCATCAACTGAAAAGTCGGCACCTCCAGGGGCGCTCAACGGCCCCGATGATCTCGTCTCGACTCCGGTATCCAACAGTGGAGCGTAGGGGCTGGATTGCTTCGTCCAGGGACCCGTAATTGTTGTCGCGTACGCGTATGAAGTATCATAGTATTGAGTCCAGTAGTAGTTCGATGAAAAGCTGAGGTAATAGATTCCGTCACTCAGCAGCAGACTCGGCGCTTCAATCAGAGGACCGTCAATTAAAGAGCGGTCAATTAGTTCGATCGGATCTCCAGTTGGGGTTACACCGTCTGACTCCATCTTCTGGAGCATGATTGGTGTTGAGTGTGTAGTGCCGTCACTGTCTAGGTTCTCGCCGTCGATTTTGTATACAACATAGATGGTGCCATCGCTATCAATAAATCCATCTGGGTCAATAGCGCCTCCCTGGTCTAGGGGACAGGCAATATAATCATCCACTGGGAAGTAAGGCCCCTCTGGGAACAATGAAATTGCCGCCCCGATGCAATGCAGATTTGTATTACTAGATGAGAGTGCTGAATAATACATAACAAAACTGCCATCAGGCTGTTTGACTTCAGTTAGTACTGCGGAACACAAAACGTTGAACTCAACGTACCATTACTAAGACATCCGGTGCCCATATGGCCGGAGAAGAGGAGTCTACCCAGGACGGAAAGGGTCCTGGCAATGCATCTACCCCTGGAAGGCGCGTCCAGGTATAGAAGTCGGGTGAAGTAGCAACCTGTGCATTAACTCCATTGCCCTCCGTTGCAAACGCCCAGTATCCGATGTCCGTTTGTATAATACTAGGATCTGGAAAGTCGGCGTCGATAGCTAAAACTGGTTCAGCGACGGCCCTGCCCAGAAAAGCGAGCAATAGAGCATACGAAAGGGCGAGTCGAGTCATCAGGGCGACAACAAACCGCGAGTTATGGTATACTACCGGTTTGTTGAATGGAGAGACACAGATTGGGCGTTATACGAGAGCGTTACGGCCGGGGGGTGACAGGTTGGAAGGAAGAATCCGTTATTTATAAGGTCCAGGTCTGACTAAGTCATTGTTCTTTAGGTGCATAAAATACCAGCGTATACCTAGGCTCAGCTAGACCCGAAAACAATTCCAAGGTTTCGAAATATGTAGCTCTTTGGGTTACACCGATTCTGACTCTGCGCAGGGGGCAGGCATAGCTAGTGACTCGAAATACGTACTCGAGACAAAAAGAGTAAATAGCTTTGCGTGTATCCACAGTGTTCGAAAACTATTTTATTCATTAATTAGTGCATATAGTTTCCTTGCAATAGGGACGAAAGCCATCATGAGGAGGTGCGGACGCGCGTGTTATTTTTTTGGTGGTGACTGTATCTATATTTTCTCTAAATTATTTCTCAAACGTGACTCGGTTTTATGCATTTATCCTTGTTTTACTTAATAACTTAAATTGTTGCCCCTGTGCTTCAGGTTGGGTACACTCGGCTGGTGAGGAAATTGTGGATTGGGCAACTATATACGGTTCGTGGCATGACACTGGGTTGGCCACGTTCGCTCGAGAAACTAGCCAATTTGCATGAAATTACAAATCAGCATTTATTTAGGTACTCACGGAGTACGTAGCACCATCTGCGAACCCCTAATGAGGTACCTAGGTAGGCCACGGGAATGTTCGCCGTCGTCTCATGCAAGGGAATCGAGCTTTGCCTAGGCTCCCTAGAAAGATCCGATCTGTATCATCAAGCGCTATCTTCACGCTTAAATTAAAACTAACTATGACTCCGTAGCATGTTGTTGCTTATGCCATATGGTACCCTTGCTTGATTTAATCACCAATTCCTTCTTCTGTTAATCGCCGGTTAACTACTGGTTGTTCCTAAGCATTGAAGCAGTTATGTGTAGTATTCATATATGGAAAGAGGAAAAATTCCGTAAGCGCTGTCAGCGGTGGAAGAACTTAGAAGTCACAAGGTGATAAAGAAACGGGAACGGCAATGCCTAATATTCTCCGTTGAAGTAACTAACTTGCATTGAACAAGGGGTCATGACAGGACTGATGAGTAATTTTCAAGGTAAAATCTCTGTGAACACGTCAACTTTGTCGAAACTTGGTTACTAGCTATCGGAATGAGCACTATTGTATCTATGTTCACGTACTTACTATTCTTGGTAGTCCTACTTAGGTACGTATATGTACAAGCGTTCATCTTTTCAGAAACCACGTTTACAGGACAGCGGGCGATCAAGTCTGTAAGATTTTGCCGACAAATATTTACAGTCTCTCTTGTCACACGATCAACTGCTCGTTTCGGACACTCATTTAATAGGCTAATAAGAGAAGCAACGTAACACAATGTAGTAACAATCACTAACAGATATGTATGGATTTCCGCGGATTTCTAGCATCATGATCTCGCTTCAGGGATCACTGAGTGCCCTACAATGTTAATCACTGACCAGTTGTTTAGCAGATAAACTGGGATCGTGTATGAGCTTTATTGCCAACATTGAACTTTATTTGCATCAAAGTCATCTGACTATCGATAAATCACACAGCTGATCAAGCCCGATAGGATGGTGGGCAAGGGTATTCTAGGCGAGTTGACTTGAACCACAGTTGTATTTAATCGTACAAACGAGAAATTTTGTTCGCCTGCAGGCATGCAAAGCTGATTATCCTATATCCAAAAAGTATTAATTCTACAAAGTTGTTTATAATTCTCATGATAGTCCAGTTAATGGTTTAAGTGGCGCCAGCAGATGCTTATGTACACTGTACCACATATGAATATCAAGTACTAGTTATTAATTCAACGCATCTCGTTAATCGATATATAGTTAACCAGCCGACCAGGAGCCAGTGACGTTATGAGCTCGTGATGATATTGGTCAAATGCGTGTAAAGGTGTATCGCGTTGAGCTAAGGTAAGGACTTGCGAGCTAATCTCATTTCTAGGTATCATCAATTTGTTAAGTACTCAGAGGTTGAAAAGCTGGAATTCCCAGATAGTTACAATAAGCAAAGAGTGATGAGAGGTGCAGATAGTAAATTTTACTCGTGAGTGTACATGCTTATCAACAAGGGCATTAGCAGCTTATATTTCCGCAGCGCGAAATAATTCTCTACAACCAAGAGTATTTAGGGGAGATGTAAAGAGCTGATAAATCAATCTGGCCCTTTATGTAACTGACTATTCCTTCACTGATTCTACGTAGTTTAACTAGGAGGTCATCCGTTACTACGTCATAATGCAGAGAAGCGGTGACTTGTTCGGACAGTATATGGCTGTTCTGCCCAAGAGATTGCGTTTAGTTACCTAGGTATTGAATGACAAATGCGGTGTATCATGAAGAACGTGTCCCAACGACGTGTCCTATAGGGAACTTACATTAACTAATCGCAGGGCCATATTGTGGCCTAAGTAGTATGCCCTAAGTGCTTGCCGTTTTGAGTAATAAACCTTGAGACCAGGAGAGCCGAACAGTTTTTGCCCTTTCTGTCAAAATGCCTTTATTTTCAGTTTCTAACGCTTGGGACATGTTATATTTATGGACTTTCACAGGATGATTCGGAAGCCGGAAACATAGCTTACGTACAATGCCAATATGCCAAATTAAGTAGATACATGGTTTGTAGACATTTGATCAGTTATCTGAAGCATGGGTGGTACTGATAATTGATTGAAAAGAAAATTTAATTCAGAGACAGTATGAAATGGCATTTAGCAGAGCCGTCGACTGAAGAAACCTGCGGATGCCCTACCAAATCGCCCTCAAAGTTATCCCCCCCAACGCGAAGGCGAGACTGAACCCGAACGTTTCGCGGTGGGATCTAATCCATTATTGCTCCGTGATATGGATGATGCCATTGCGGATCGATACAACTGTGAGAAATCTCATCCCACCTTAGCAGCTAAGTTATCCGGTTCAACCATGACTACCTAGGTATGCACGAATTAGTGCGACCGACATGGGATGTATTCTTCATGCCATAAAGCTGAAGGCCGTATATCTTGAACGTTGGAAGATCCGCACTTGGCCAGGATATGTATGAAGAGTTGGAGACCTTAAAGAATGCTGGTCAGGACAGTGGTCTGGTGCGTATCAGTTTAGTATTTCCAGAACAAACAGACAAGAATCTTACTAGATCCCCATTGCGGCCGACATACTCCCATTTTCCTTTCTCGGTGATCGCATGGCAAGGGTGTCGTCAAGAGTTAGCTCCTGGTTCCAAGCTGCGCCTGGTATTGAGCGCTGGTCGGTAGTGCCACAAGCAAGAGTTGGCTGCAAGATGATTAGATTTGGAGATATGAAGTATGGCGCAACCCCGCAACTACATACCTAGGTATGATAATGAGTTGGATATGAATTCGACTCCGTCTTAAGTGATCGTATAGCGTGGTAAGTTGAGACAGGCTATCTAGCTTCTATACTTGATTCAGTAGTAATCGAGGCTTCACACAGGATCGCGGCATCCTGGGTATATGTACCGTCATTTTAACTTTCCACATACTATTCTATCATACACCGCTCGCGCCTATTCGTATCCCATTCCAAAAGCAATCCAAGTCTGATCTGATGCTAGGTAACGCTGTAATCATGCTGTACATGAATCTTGCCGAGATCCCGTAGTAGGAGCTCATCATCTGACGGGACTTGACCGGTATTGATGGATGATGTGGCATTGGCCTGGTGAGTCTGGTAAGCCTGAGGCGGCAGGCGGTAGAATGTGTGTTGGCTTTGGTCGCCGCTGCGGGTGGTATTGCTGGTTTCATTGTTCCGCAATTGAACGGAGGGGAGCTTGCCCCGGAAAAGTAGCACGGCGAGCGGCCGAAAGGTGATGAGATTAGCAGATATGATGCCCCCCGCGAGCTCGAGTTCGGTCCAACCGATCACGTCGGTCGAGGTGAGGGTTGGGTCGAGGTTGGAATAGAAGAACATGACTCGCAGGCGGAAAGCGGAGCAGAAAACGACACTTGGAAATAAGTAAATATATTCAAGAGAATAAGAGGGGAAACATACAATAATCCCAAAGCAAAGATCATGGAAACGCCCAGACGTTCCATAACCGGCATCCGAAGCTTCCAGATCTGCGGAATGGGCAGCAGTAAGATAGCCAGATCGGAAATAATCGTCGATACACTATTCGCAACGCCGGCAACAAGTAGACTCCTGCATTTTCCTTCCACGAACAAGTCCCACTGCGCCTGGGGTGGATCACAGGGAAAGACGAAGAGGAAGATCATGATTATCACCCACGCGATAATAAAAGCCCCGATACCCATGACCCAGCGCTTAAAGAACGGCAGGGGAATGATACGATAGTATAGCATCAACAAGCTGAACTTGTACCAGATCTGATTGCTCACGTATAAACATTCCCCAGCTAGAAGCCATTTTGCAAAGCCCTCAAGCTTCGAGTCGGAGAGAGTAGCGGCAGGGGTTGCTATGCCGTTTTGGAACATGCCGATAATACAGCCCACCACGAGGAGATTCCAGGTCTGAAAGTAGTGTTAGCAGGAATACTGGTGTAGATACATATCAACATACCGTCGCCCCAATAATCAGCCAGTCGTCGGTCCATAACTTCTGCTTCTGCACCGACCGTACAACGAGCCGCAGAGAAGTCGTCACGATGTTCAGGGCGGTCATCGCAACCATGATTGCGATAAGCCACGACCGTCCTGCCATTGTGTTGTTGTTTAGTGTTTACATTTACAATGTCATGCTCGAGGCCTGATGAGGAGGTAGACAGAGTTAATTAAATGCTGTGCTGTACGTAGTTACATTCGCATATATTACTATAAACGGCACAACAGGGGACCCCCTACACGTCGCTGCGAAAGCCGCTAGTGCGCGCTTTCTTCATAGTTTGACACAGATCAACAAGTGCTAACTAGGGATGGACAATGGTGTAACTTCGAGAATCAGGGAAATTTATGACTTTTCAATGTTTCATACGCCAACAGCAAGACTTCTCTGCTTAGTCATACCAGGCGGTGAGCCCAATACCACCAATAGGAGCCTGCAGATTGCCTTTTTGCCGCTTTGTTCATGAAATTTCAAATGGGAAAACTATTTTTCCCTGAAATTTCAACCCCTATACGGAGTACGGCCGTAGTATAATAGTATATACACTAGCCTCTAGGATGGCAAGGCCTAGATGGGTCGTAGTACGGAGTATACGCAAGCCAACAAGGGAACAAGGATTAGTTCCCGCGCCAACCTGTCAGGGCCGCAGGATGGCACGTGTAGCAGCTAGCCCTAACTCTATTTTCTCCTCTGCCTACTCTGATACAGTTATACTATGGATATACTATGGACGTACTCCGTACTATGTAGTAAACTCTCTCGACAACCAGTTGGCAGCTAATTATTAACTAATGCGTAACAAGCTCACGACTTGTTTGAATATGTCATATGAAGAATTTGGGGGTCAAAAGAGCTGCACGAAAACAGAAGAAAAATAATTTATTTTAATTTAATTGAATTTTACACGTAGCAGAGTCTACTCCAAGATAGGGCTAAATCACGGCACCAGCTCGTCTATAGTCTCACACTAATCATGCCGTCTCGAAAATGCGACAGCGCACTGACTCGCTGACGGAAACGGCGGCTTCAGAGCCAGAAAGCCCATATAAAAAAGCATTTCTATGCTGTGCCGCTTTACGGAGTACTCCGTACTCACAAACAATCGCTACCATGCCGGCCCTCGACGCGCTTACTACTACGGCCATCGTGCTTGCAGGCTTCTTGTTCGTGTATCTTTTCGTTGTGAAGGGGAAAAAGAAGGCGCCACTACCACCAGGGCCGAAGGGAAAGCTGCTTGTGGGAAACCTTGGGGATCTTCCTCCAAAGGGCAGCGCGGAATGGTTGCATTGGCTCAAGCATCGGGAGCTGTATGGTGGGTTATTTTATTTAATTTTTCTATGCTTTCTCTTTTCTTTTTCCCTTTACAGGGATCATCACCCTAATCCTAAGAAAGGAAAGATGAATCAAGCTGATATGTACTCCGTACCTTAAGGCCCCATCAGCTCCGTGAGCGTCATGGGCCAAACTGTCATCATCATCAACGACGTTAAGGTAGCCGTCGATGTGCTAGATAAGCGCTCGTCTCTGCACTCCTCGCGACCGCGCCTGGTCTTCTCAGGAGAGATGTGAGATTTCCCTTTGAATATGTAAAGGCGTGGAACTAAACAGCACAGGCTCGGCGCAGAGAGATTTCTCAATAGCCTGACCTACTCAAACCGTTTCCGGCTATATCGAAAACATATGGGACGACTCATCGGCACCTCCGCCGCGCTTTCACGATATGATGACCTTCAGGAAGTCGAGGCCGGACGCTTTGTTCTAAGAGTTTTGGAGAGCCCAGATAAGCTGACCAATCATATTCGAAAGTATGTTTTGCGTCTTTTCTAGAATCGGTCTAGTTGTAACCTGAGGGTGCAGGGAGGCTGGCGCCATTATGCTGAAATTATCATACAATTACACCGTCGAGCCTCACGGACAAGATCCCCTGATTGATCTGGCGGATGAGGTAGTGGATATATTCTCGAAGACTGCAGGCACGGGCATATATTTGGTGAATTTCATCCCAGCATGTAAGTGAAATATGCATATCACAATAGGTGTAGAGAAGGCTGAACCAGAAAAGTAAAACACATTCCCGCGTGGTTTCCGGGCGCGGGATTCAAGCGCCAGGCCATCAAATGGAGACGTCTGTTTATGGATCTGGCCGACCGGCCGTACGCGTTTGTGCAGGACCAGATTCGCCAAGGCACCAACAAGCCCTCTTATGTGACGGACCTCTTGCCGGAAGAGAACATCGATGAGGAGTTTGAGTCGATGATTAAGTGGTCCTCAGCGTCTCTGTATGGAGGGGCTGCTGATACAGTAAGAACCTTATATAAAAACTTTTGTCTTTCAAGCCCTAACTAACAAATTAGACCGTATCTTCGATTTCGTGCTTCTTCCTCGCCATGGCGCAGTACCCCGAGGTTCAGAAGAAAGCCCAGGACGAGATCGACAGGGTGGTAGGCTCGAGTCGTCTGCCGGGGCTGCAAGATCGCAAGAATCTCCCGTATATTGACGCCATTGTGCAGGAGGTCCTGCGATGGCACCCTGTGGCTCCCATGGGCTTGCCCCATATGTCGAGCGAGGATGACATTTACGACGGATACCTAATTCCTAAAGGGGCGCTGATTCTGGCAAATATTTGGTAGGTGTGACATATATTCCGTTGTGCGTGACTAATATTATTCTATAGGGGCTTCCTCCACGACCCAGATGTCTACGATGACCCGGAAGAATTCAAGCCGGAGCGATTTCTTGGTGTCGACGGGCGCGCACCGCAACCTGATCCACGTGCCTACGCGTTCGGTTTTGGACGCAGAGTCTGTCCGGGGCGTGTGCTTGCTGACAGCTCCGTGTATCTCACTATTGTGAAGACACTGGCGACGCTGAAGATCTCAAACTGGGTTGAAGATGGAAGAGAGATTAAGACCGTGGCGGAGATGCTGCCAGGCATCATCAGCCACCCCAAGCCGTTCAAGCTGACCATCCGCGCGCGCGACCCCGACCACGAGAAGCTGATTCGGACTTTCGAGTCGGAGAATCCGTGGCCCAAGAGCGATGCGGATGCATTGAGGGGAATTTCCACGGGAAATGAATAAACGACGAAATTTGGTAATGCCATGTGTGATATCCTGTTAGATGAAATTGATAATAGAGTGAAGATTGGATATTTTCGCGAGCTAGATAAGATATATGTTCTGTTCAAATTCAATCATGCACCTGGGCAGCTGGCTCTTTTGAACTCAATCCAGAGTCCAGACACTAATAGACTCAAGAAAAGTTATCCCAGCTTAACCTCAAAAGCCCTGTGTTCTTTTTCAGTATTAATTGTTAAAGGACTGCTGTGATTTCTATTATTTCCTGTGAGGTGCGTGAGAGCGTAGTAATTAGGTACGATGTATGAAGGCTTCGTGTACGGGACTTGATTCCTGTTACATGTAATTTTGAGCCGGCTCTACGTAGGTACAGAAGCCGACTAAATGTTCAGAACATGTTTGATTCGGGTCTTGTTGTTTGCTCCTTCGCTCTCATGTTGTATACAAGAGGCCCTAAGTTATTGATTGGTGCGTTTCCCCTATGTTATAGTTATACTAGCAATGGCCGATTTATATGACCATCCACCCTCTAACCGCGTACGCGAATATGAATTCCTTGAGAGCCTTGTTCTCTTAAGGGGATAAAACAATCTGAAGCCATCTTCACGTTTTTGATCGTTGTCTCCTTAAGCTCTAGCACTCCCTCGTCGTCCTGGTCCCGCACACATTGGCTCTTCCCAAGAGCATCTATGCCCGACGATCCAAACCGGCAAAAGATGCTCGACAGGCAAATATACAACTCGGCGTACGCCAGATTCATACCTAGACATTGGCGACTTCCCTTAGAAAATGCTACGAGATACCGATCTAGGCGCTTGTTTTCAATCCATCGTTCGGGACGAAACTCGTTCGGGCTGGGGAAAATAGTCTCGTCATGATGAATCAGGAAGCTAGTCATACCAACTGGTGTACCAGGTGGAATGACCCAGGTTTTACCTGATGAGTCGGGGAAAATGAGAGACTTGTCTGGCGATATTCTCTGCAGACGCGTTGCTACTCCATTGCTCATCCGGAGTGCCTCCTGAATTATTGCTGTAAGATAGGGCAGCTGCTCAAGCCGTGATAGTGGAGTTGATTTATTTCGGTCTGGGATAGCCGTTTTTAATTCCTCTTTTAGTTTTGAGAGCATATCTGGTGAGACAAGCAGGTAGTAAATCGCCACGCATAATGCCCACGAGGTACTTAGGGTGCCGGCACCAACAACAATGAGAGCCTCGTCTCTCAAACGTGTCACACTCTTGTCGGAGTCGGGCAAATTGCTTTTAAGGATTTCATGGAACAAAGTCGGATGGTCAAGCTGCTCATAAGTGGATGCTGGCTGAGACTTGATATCCGCGATGATTCCCTCAACAATCTAAACGACCCGTAAGTTAGAAATTGTGCCGATCTTTAGATTGAAAGAATATGGAATATGCCTCCTACCCTGTAGAACCGAAGCGACGACGCTAGAGCGGGAGATAACTTCGCTTGAAGCCACGGTGGAAGGCTGTTGATGAAGTTAAAAATAAACATCATTTGTTTCATCAAGTTGCCAGCTTTGGCTATGGTAACGGCGGCATCATAGTAATCGGAGCCCCAATTTTCCTTGTCCAAATAGTTATCCGACTGACTGTATGAGTACTCTCTAACAATATCTAATATTCCAATTAGATTCTGGGATACTGGTCGGCAACATACTACCTACACACATACCATTCGTGAATGCGGCCAATGCATATTCTAGAGGAATTGATTCCTTTGATGTCTGAGCTTTGCGAAACCGGCCGATCAAACGCTGTGCACGATCATCTAGCAGTGGTTGCAGCCGCCTCACACTTGCTGTTGAAAAGAAGCGATTTAATGAAGCCCTGCGCACTCGATGTTGGTCGTGCCCGGTCGTTGAAAACATAGACTCCGGCGTGCCGAACTGTTTTGTAAACCAGCCCCATTTATCGCGCTTCTCGCCGCTTGAAGTTGAAGCATACAAGGTGTCATAGTAGTCTGGATCTGCTATATGTAGCTCGTAGGGATTGATTCGAACGATAGGTCCATACTTTTCGTGGAGATGGCGAATGTGGAAGACGTATCGCCCGCGGAGGATGACGTCGTAGTAAAATTCATACCTGCAGTTTCATTATATTAGCTCACAGCTACGGTATAAACCGTCTTCTAATTTGATAGGGCATTTATCGAGTTGAGGAAAGGGTCGTACCAAAGTGTTAGGGCTGCTAGTTTCGGCCCTGGAAATTTCGCCAACGGGCTGAAGTACAGTCTGAAAATGCCCAGTCCGACCAGATATATAATCCACAGGGACCCTAGCTGATAAATAACCGAAAGTAATGCAGTCATATTCTAATGGATTTCACTATATTCGCTCTTTGTCTGTGGATGAGTGAACATGATCGGAGAGGAAACCTGAGCGTAGACGTGGCCAGTGATGGTTTTAAGTCTAATAATTACTAGCAAAAATTTAATGAAGTAATACGCTATGAAGCTGTCGACGTTGCATACGCATTGTGTTTATCTGGGGCGGGGCGAATCAGTACGTAGTTAATTAATTATATTGAAAAGGAAAGTTAAATGTCATTACTTCGTTGCTCTGGGCCAACCTTTTTGTCCCGTTTTCGTTAGGGTCAATTGGTTCCGGCCAATTATTGGATAAAAACTATAAGATTCACCAATCATAGCTGAAATGACGTGTTAAAAGGGCAAGTCTACGGATACGGAGTATATCGAGGCTCGGGAGGGATAACTACGTATTACCTAGGAAATGAAGCGCTGGTGATATTAGTGGTACGTACTGTGCTTATTTTTTTAGGATATAGCTGAAGTACGTATGCTAGATCACTCCTAGGATGACTGCCAGAAGATGGCATTCTAATAGTAGTAGTTATATAAAGGATCTTAAATTTAGGTACTTTACGCTATGTATTAGTAGCTATCTCCGTTCAGCGTTCGCTGCCTAGTCACTATTCTCTCTGTTCTTATCAATCCAAGTATTCGATACGCGGCCACGTATGTATTCGGAGTACCGCGGATACAAGGTTGTATACGTGGACCCTTTGCAAGCAAGACTGTCCTATTAACTACGTATAAGCTTATTTCCAAGGTTACTATTCGTCAATCTATACTTTCCCTTAATGTAGTCAATGCATAAATTACAACAAAATGAACCTTAATTCACACACCATCCTTTACCTCTGCTGTTAATGGAATACCAGAATAACCGAGTTTGGTATGGCGATTAGGAATTCTCAGTCTTGCCCATAAGATTCGATGAAGCTATAACTTAACACATACGGTAACGTCAATAGTAATATCACAAATAATTGTAGAAATCATAATTAAGCAAATATCGCTGAATGATTTCACTGTACAAGTTCCTTTCGCTTCTGCTTTGGCAGAGATACCGATCCTTATGTCAACGGCTAAGTAGGGTTATTTAAGCTAGATGCTGTGGGTGCAATCATAATTATTTAAAAGATGCCGAATATCGTGCTCACGAAGCAGTTGGGCTTGGGCCAGTTGCCGATCCTGTACCTAGTGATAGGCATATACCTTGCGGAAGTCCTACTGTTCACCATTGTTATAGCGGAGAATACCTAATGGCTGTGGTAGTGTCTCATTATATAGCAACTCCTCATAACCCTCGACAGCATTGCGAATAAGAGATATTCTCGCCCAAGATTTGTTTCATTGCAGGCAAAAAACTTAACACTAGAGTCGAATCTTCGATGCTTACCTTCAAGCTATTGTGCCCCCGGCCTAGGCCAGAATACACAACTAGTCCATCATAAGAGTGAAATCTTTATTTTGGAACGAACAGTTCATCCATACCACCAGAATTCCATGGCGTGGCCGGAATAGAGCCTTATTGTACTTTTGTATAGCTGGTTTTAGACACAGAACAAGGAGAGAAAGAAGAGATATGATTTAGATGGAGGGAAACTCTCTGTCTACTTTTTACCTTACCACATGCTTAGCCCTGTGGATTGTAAAAGTTCCCGAGTGACAGAAAATGCGATACGGAACGCAATTGTACTGTGACCCCTTTTCTGGACTTACTTTCATAAAACAGCAAGCTGATTCTCATTGAGTGCCTTGGATAATTGGCAAAGTGACACGATAATCGCGATTCGTAACCGTAATGTGTAACTTGTCCAGTAATAGGGTGGGTGGATATTTTTGGGGCGTGGATACTGTAGTGGATACCTAGTGGATACTTCAAGGTTGCGGAGCGGGCCGTCATCCAACCAAATCTTCGAAAAGCTTATCGTGACATGATCGTTGCCAACGGCCTTTTAATGGAGATCACAGTTCCCGTTGATTTGGCACAGCATATGCATCCTATCGATTGTGAGTGAATATTTCGTGTTGTTTGATCAAAAGAGAGCTCGGCACTCTGTACCGATTTTACCTCTTGCCAAACACTACTTTATGCATTAACTCTTTTTCTACCAGAACACATCCAATCGCAGTTCAGAGCCGTCCCCAGTTTCAGCAATGGGGCTACCAAGGCAAATTTACCCTTAGTGTTTGTCGTGTTCTATGTCAGTTGAATAATACTATACGTAGCCAAGCCTCCTACTCCTGACCGGATAACCTAAAGCTCGTGTTACCTAAGTATACTTAAGTGGAATAACCGACTCTACAACGCACGAAACAAGGTATCAGTAGTTCCCTTATCGTCGCAACTCCTCTACCTAGGTACCCCACCTGGTCAACAAAAGTCTCATCATCGTGATGTGGAGTACGAAGCCCGACCGGAAACAACAATACTAATACATTTACATACAAAAAGTGCGTGGTTTTTTTGCATCGCCTCAATCGCGCCAGATAAATTTAGGGGCTGAGATGACTCGGGTAATCGTTTCTTGGATGATATCATCCTACATCCCATAACTAAGTGCAAAACGGCACGCACATGTAATAACGATAGGCTGCAGCAAGATATCCGGTCCTCAGATACCTATTTGTGGACATTTGTTAAATAAGTTGTTAGTCAAATGAGCTAACTTAGTTATAACAGGCCGATTATCTAAGTATTACTGGCAAGAAAAAGAAATCGAGATCCATGGACTATGTATATATGATGATCAAATCTAAGCCCTCTTACTCGTCTTCAAGATCTAGGCGTAACTATCCCTTTGCTGTGAGTCACGAGTGTCGACTACTCATTGGCAGCTGTGCCCTCCCACAAGTCAATGATGATTTTTGTGCGGCTGTATCTTTCATAGATCCTACTAAATGGCGGTGAAATCTCTTCTACACTTGAAATACTCCGTAATATTCTTCATGCATGAAGAATCCCATCAGTCTGTTCTAAAATAGTACGCCCATTAATGTATAGGTGGCGAATTACATGGCTGTGCATGTACCCGGTCGCCCTAGCCTGCTGCCTTAGGTACCTATCGCCTGGGACATTAATCATAATCAGGTCTCGGAGTCAGAGTTTCCCCACCACCTGCATACACGCTAACTCCAAAAGAGCCTCCGCTTGCTGTTATATTCTATAAATTTCCTCTGCCTTTCTCTTCTTTCTCCTTTGCTATGCCACAACCATAGTGGTCCCAATCCTGGGCCACCGACATTCCTATTATTCTTTTTCGATATATATCCCCCTTATTGGTTATAACACTTCGCTCTCTTCAATTCTATGTTTCCTTAATTATTTCATGACAGTACTGTTTGATTCCGTCACAAGCCCACGAAACAGCGATTGAATGAATCTTGACGGACGTTACAGTGCTAAATTCATACTCGTATATTATTATATAATACGGCCTCAAAAGAAAGCCCAACCTGTCAGTGGCCAACAGCAAAAATGAACTCGAAGCTCACCGATTACTCTCACCTCGCCGCAGGGTTTCCTTACGAACGTCGTCCTGCCAGTGAGAGAAGGTCTTCTGCCTCGTTTACTGATGGTATGAGTAACATGCAGCGAGAGCTCTCCAGCTCATCCCATGTGACTGAATCATCAAAAACAACCAATTTTATACACTCAAATATAGACGACTCCATTTCGTCACCGAATTCTGTAATGCCCGCATATGTTCGATATGACTCAGATGCCTATCTTTGGAACGACGGTCAGGTCCACGTAGAAGATGACAACAATTTTGTCGCCGACGGTCACAGTTTGTTGCCTTCAGCCACACAGCTCCCTCAACTCACACTGAGTGCCGAGAACGATTTGCTTGACGTCGATGACCCGGATGTCCTTTTCGGATATATTATCAACAAACTGCAACAAGAATACCGAGCACAGTCAGATCGCTTAACCTATGCACGGAATTTGGCCCGTATATACTGGGGAGTGGACTCGATAAACGCTTTCTTACCTTCAAGAGAACATGGGTCTAGGCCCTCGAAGCTGCGAACCCAACCTCGACAAAATGCCCAAAATTCTCAGAAGAAAGAGCAGTATCTTTGTTTACTCTGTGACTCCCCTCTTCATTTATGCTCACGAGGTGCTTTCAAGCGTCACGTGAATGAAATGCACCAGCCAAAGTCTTTATTCCTGTGTATGCACTGCACTTGGCATAATCCTCGAAAAGACAAGCTGCGAGACCATATTAGGGTCAACCATGGTGGTCATACGGTGCAAGAACTCAATGATCGGGAGCTCATGTTAGATGTGCCCTCTACCTGCGAACTATGTAAATCCTATGAATTACCAATACACAAAGCACCATTTCTGTCATGGCAGGCTTGGTTTGAAGGAATCGAAATGCACTGTCGCATTGAAGATTATGAGAAAATCAAAAGAGAAAGCGAATCTAACCCACCTGGCCAAAATGGAGGGTCTGGTGGAGGGGCCAGTGGTGGCTATTCTCCAAGCACACTATTTCTTCAGGGCCCAAATGCTGGTGGACTATCGTCCAGCCAGGGGAGCAACCGGCCTTCTGGCGCAGTGTTTTCTCAGTGGCCAATCAATACACTCACGGGATCTGAATCGCAACCATTCAATCTGAGTATAATCCAGCGAGTGTGCATATCGAATGCTGGATCATGCGATGACTTCACACAGAAGCAGAACCACTTCGTTTCAAAACCATGCCACATAAGTCAGAACACTGATACTTCAGTCTCATCATCAACAAGGTTAGGGGATTCGAGTACAGGGACCGCCCAGAAGAAGGAGCTGTCACCGCAGACCGATATTGCCCTTGCAAGTCTTTCCAACAAAATATCCAGGTTACGCTTGGATTATATGCCTAAGCATATTCCAAGGTTTCCTGTTGCACAGGACCACTTGTTTATCCAAAAAGACCTAACAATCGTCGAGAAGATGATTTCGGGCAAACTACATTGTCAGAAGTCAGTCAGCTCTCATGAACTTAGGAAGTGAGGCCATACCATGGTACACGATATGTACAATATGACCTTTATATAACGTGGTCCAAACCAATATCTAAATCTTATGGTTTGGCAACCAGCCCAGTTCTTTCGATTGGCAATCCTATGGTCATACCTGGTTTATCAGATCCCTGCCGGACCGTGGGAACGTGAAACGGGACCCGGAAGTTTTGAGAAAAGCTTTATGGTCACTTTTACCATCTCGCGGATACATATATCACGAGACAAATAAATTGCCGATTTCGATCATGTTCATTTATGTGCCGGATTTTCTCCCCTTTGCCTTCATCTAATCTAGTCGTCTTTATGAGCGGCTTACGACGCACGAACGGCAATCAACCACAGAACAAATGTTAAACGACGACAGTACATATTGGCTAATGAGGAGTACAAAACAAGGTAAAAGAGGAAGGCAATATTGGAAGGTTGCAAAAATAGGAACAAAAAAGGCGAAAGCACTCGGCTCCGATCTTTTTCTAAAGCCCGACTCGACGATAAAGTATAAACGAGCAGCATCTAACGAACGTTATGCTATCCATCTGCCTTTCATCATTATTTTATATATTCTTTCTTATTCGGTTGCTCCATATACACTTGCATTCCCGACCGGTGCGGCATATATCTTTCCCTTCTTTCCTCAAGAGTATATTGTTATTTCACATGAGCTTTCTCGACAGAAAAATGGACATGTCAATATGGAGTTTTTAGAGGAACTTATTCGCGAGAGAGTCTGTATTTGGGAATCTTTGAATTGGACTTTTTCTTTTGGGGTTTCTTGGGCCTGGATTTGAAAGGATGGATCACCATTTGTTTGGAGATTATCTACCCAGGATGATACGGCCTTGCACTCTCCTATATATTTATATAGAAATATATTATCAAGATTCTGTTAACTTTCAAATGCATAACTTGGGCCATTTAAAGTAAAAGACATTGCAGAGATAGAGGTATCTAGGTAACCAAGTTACCTACCTAGGTAGGATTGCTGATTAGCATGAGCAACAAAAGCGAATTATCATTGTATTTAATTGGAGGCTCTAAGCAACGCCATCCCAGGAGAAATACCTAGATGAGAAAAAGAAAAAGAAAATATTATATTGTCACATTCAATCACAAAATGTCATCTTGCCAAACCCCGAGGAAGTTCCTAATGAATTAAACGGATAGAAAAATATGGAAAAGAAGTAAACGATCAGAAGAGAAAAGCGCCATTTTAAGTATTGTTATTTCACAGACAACAGATAGAAGGGAGAAATAAAGAAGCACCACCAGAAAGTGAAAACTGGCATAATACAGAAACAAAAAAGATGCCTCGGCACTCGCATCCCAACTCATTTCCGTACAAGCAAAAAAAAAAAGACGTGCGAAAAAAAGATGTGCGAAAAAAAGCCCTCGAAGACAGGAGGGTAAGGAAATACTTTTCTAAGACAAGTTTAAGAAAAATAAGAAGACACCAGTTAGAGCAAATGCGATTATGGCGTACGCCGTTAACGATGTCGTGTCTCTCAGATAGAAGAAAGAAATCCTTGGCCGAATTCTGCAATCTACTTTTCGTAGAACCCATCGCAAGACATATAGTGGGGTGATATGAAGCATGAATATTCGCCAGTTATTCCTGCCTTGTCCGCTTCGCACCGTGAGGATTCCAGGATCCCTGATCGCCGCCCATTTGAGGATTGCCTTGGAAACCACCGCCGAAATTGGGGTTGAAATTTCCAGGTTGAAAACCTTTAAAGTCAAAAGATGTTAGAAAAGAACAATACCAAGGCACATTTCGGATGATCAAAAAGTTTGCTTACCCATGCCCATATTCCCCATCATAGGGTTCATTCCTCCGGCCATTGCAGGATTCATGCCCATTCCTCCCATCGGATTCATCCCCATGCCCATCATGTTAGGAGCGCCACCCATACCTCCACGACCACGCATGTTAGGGCCACCGCGCATACCGCCGCCCATTATGTTTCCACCGCGGTTGTTAAAGCCGCCATAGCTGCCCATGCCTCCTCCCATGTTGTTCTGATAGCCCCCACCCATAGGACCAGCACCGCCTTGGAATCCATTGTTCATACCACCGGAGAAGTTTCGATTGTTATAGCCCATGCCACCACCACGGTTGTTATACCCTCCACGTCCGCCACGGAAGCCCCCACCGCCAGCCATGTTGTTCATACCGTAGTTCATGTTCTGAGGGCCGCTTTGGTTGAATTGCCTGTTAGTGCGATCGTCCTTACGGGCAGGAGCATCCTTTGGAAGTGTGCGGAAGGGATTCTGATGTGGGTTTGTGTAGTTCGCGCTGTGTTTACGACCGGGTTGACCGGTATTGGCGTAGTGGTCGATCAAATGCTTAACAGCGGTAGCGGCCTGTGAAGTCGTAAATTCAATATATGCTTGACTAAAAGGAAACGAAATCACAGTTAGTCGATTACTGCTGTCCTGATCAAGAGAGGCCCTGTTATTTGAAGCAGACAAGAAAGTGCGAGGGCAAACCTTTTGCTCTTTCCATTCACCTTGTGTTCACTGAATGTGACATCTTTCAGTTCATCCTCAGCACCAGCTTCCCGAACCCAGCCGCGTATATCGTCATCCGTCGTCCACCAGAACAACTCCGAGACAAAGAGAGCAGTTGTGGCATTTGGGTCAGTGGGCCGATCTTCGGACGAAGATATCTCTTTGCGCTTCTGGCCTTGTTGTAGGGGCTGCAGCTGGTGTTGAGTTGCATTCTGACTCGTGCCCAGGATGTCGTGCGAAGCGTCATGGCCGTTTGCTGGTTGTGCATTATCATCTCCGCCTTCGTGGCCGTTGGTCTCTGGGGCATCCAAAATCAACTCGGGTCCTTCCTGCCCATTGTAGCCGCCATCTCCGTAAATGTCAAGATCAAAGTTATCGTCCTCAGCCATCGCAATGGGTTTATGTGTGAAACGGGTTTGGTTGATAGACAAGTGAGAACAACTATCAATATTGATTTTTCTGGGTCTGTTTCTTCTCTCTTTTATTCACAAGTCTGCGGCTATGTCACTCCTCTTCCTCGTGTGTATAGTCTTTCCTCTCGATGAATCAATACGAATACATGTCTGTTCATGGTGAAAGAAACGAATTAGCATGGAGATAGTTGACAACAGGACCTGGTGGTAAGCCGCAGAATTCAAAGGTGCAAATGTCGATCCAGGAACAAAAGCTCCAGCGTGCCAGAAAAAAAAAACACAAGAAAGGTACGTACAAGCTGGAGGTAGGCTTTTCTTTTCTTTCTTCTTCTCTTGAAACAAACAGGGTACACCAGGGGGAAAGCTCAAAGCTCTGAGTTGTGTCTTCTTTTACCCGGACTGTCTTTGATGACAAGTGCAGGGCCTCTTTTTTTCTTCTGACAAAATTGTCTGTGACGAAAGAGATATGGACCTATCCACAAAATGCAGTAAGCTGCCACAGACCAGCAGGGATTGATTGATATCAAGGCTCGAGAAGGAGTCGCGCAAGTTGCAGTGAGGAGGCTGCTCTGGAGTCGGCGGCAAGTGAGATGGGCCGGCGGAGCTGGAGGATTATTTATCCGTAAGCCAAACCTAATCAGGCCTAGCGCGCATCTTGCCATGAGGCCAGCTGGATTGATTGATCCCGTTCGCGACAATCTGGAGTCAACCAAGCCAATTTCTCTCCTTGTCGCTCTGGTTTACTTGCGCTTCCTTTTTCTCTAATCTACACGTCAATTAAATTACACAACAAAAGACGATTCCGCACGATGTCTGACACATTCCAAGAACTCGCCGATATCCCCAAGGTATGCGAGTCCCTGATTCTGTGGCAGCCAGCCCACGATACCTTGTACAACATTTACTAATTGCATAATCTTTTCTTGCAGGACTTCATCCGCGATGGCATGCAGTTCGTGAACCGCTGCACTAAGCGTTAGTTACTATCCGCTTAACATCTGGACCATCCACCTTCGTTGTTGTTCTAACGCCCTCCGCAGCAGATAAAAGGGAATTTCTGAAGATCTCTCAAGCAGTTGGTAAGTTTCTATCCTTGGTAATTTCGAGTCTATTTCTTGTCTCGCGTCGCAGTTAGCTAATATATATTTGATCTTTGAATTAGGTGTCGGTTTCGTTATCATGGTATGCCTTGGAAGCTCAATATCACGCGGATTGAGGAATACAAGTTTACTAAACAATTGTTTTTGTGTGGTTGTCTAGGGTGCCATTGGATACTTTGTCAAATTGAGTGAGTTTCCTTCTATCATCTCTGCGACTTTCGGTGCTTTGCATGAGCCTTTAAATGTTTCCTGGATTTATTTCGAGTTCCTTTTCGCCAATAACCTTGGACCTCCCCTGTTCACTGAGTTTTGCGACTAACCATTTACTAGTCCACATCCCTGTCAACAATGTCCTGGTGGGATAAAACCGACAATAAGACTTTTCGACCATGGAAAGAACCATACAAATGGAAAAAACACAATCACAGCCTACGCTGTATGATGGGCAGTACATAATTACCACGCATAATTCTCGTATACCGGCACACACTACGCGGGTGGCTAAGCACTTTGAATTTCACGATCATCAAACACTTAGGAGTTTTCAATGGCTGATGGGGAAACAAAGTTATTATATACCAATCGACCTTTAGTTTCTGGAATTGTATTTTTCAAACATTATTTTTTGAACCCACTTGGAGATCACTCAAAACAATCAGTTGGCGTATGAAAGAGAAAAGAGACCGCGAGAGAGATTGGCTTTTACTGTATTTTAGTTAAAGCTGCAAATTGGAAAGGAGAAAACTTGAAAATGATCTGCATTCTTCCTGTTATAACCGGAGTAAGCAAGTAAGTGCACATGAACACCTTGTATGTCCAGGGTATAGAGTCATTAATTGTCTAGTTCAACAAACTGGATTGTAGAGGACATGGGAGATTTGTATAGGTAAAGTACCACACTTGGCATTGAAAATGTCATTTCCCAAAAAGAAAACCGAACATGGCCTCTCAAATATGTATGTGTATACTATCGCATTACGGCTTTTGTCGGCGCAAGCCTGTAGAAACGGACATGCACACAAATCTATACCCGAATATCTTCACGATAGCTGTTGAACTCACGGTGATAATTGAGTTTTTCATCAAAGCTCAGACCCATTGGGGGATACCCTTCATCCTCAGTTGCCGAGTCATTCCAAGAATGTACGCTACATGTGCCTGAAGACATACCCCATCCATTCCAGGACGTCGCTGAAAACTGAGTTAGTAAATTGTGCGCGAAAAGATGACGATACAAGGCATCCAACTCACCAGCCAATATGGGTGCAGATGGGTGCCAGCTGGCATCACGGACGCATGTCTTCCAAGTGTTATCATCGCCCCGTCTCATCTCAAACTCTGCAAATAGACCCTGATCCTGCGGCCGTGAATGCGCAGTCACACTTCCGACATCAATGACTCCAGCCAATGTCGCATCGATATTATATATGTACACTTTGCCATCCTCACTGCCTGAATAGACATACCGAGAGTTGGTGCTGGCTGGAGGGGAGAAGTGGCAGCGGATCAAAGTTCTCAGTACGCGGTGACCCCGGTAGGTTACGACAGAGCAGTCATGAGGATGAGGTGCGTAGTCTTCGTCTGAATACGACATATATCTATAGTCAAACCCGGTGGTGTAGCGACTAATATTGATGTTATCGAGTTGCTCAGTCGTGCACATCTTGCGCAAGTCCCACAATTTCATCATTTGGTCCTTGCCATTCGATAGGACATAACGACCATCACCTTTGCTGTCAACATATGTAAGGCCTTCTGTATGGCCTACAAAGGCTCCAGCCTCGCGGTTGTCATTCATGGAACGTCGGTCCCATACTCGAATTGTGGTATCGTCTGATCCGGAGTAGAGAATATGAGGAGAGGAAGAGTCCCCAAAACATACGGCATTAACTTCATCTTCATGGTTCCGTAATTGAAGTATTGATTGTTGTGTCTCCACATCGTAAACAATCACTGACTGGTCGGATGTGCCAGCCACAATTTCTCTACCGTCACCGGAGAACCGGAGAGACCATATCTATCCAAAAAGATTAGCAGGTACTAAATGGGACATAGTGAACACGAGAAATTCATACTCCAAAACGGCGGTAAGCCTCTCGTTGTCGTGCTGAAAAATCAAGCAGGATAGGGTCGGAAGTGTCATTTGGGTCTGTCGGAGCCAAAGTAACTTGTCGTTGTATTGAACTTATGGCAAGATATCTATTATCCGGGCTCAAAGTGGCATCGGTTATGGTCCATTGCCCACCGATGAAGCGGATAGTCTTGTAGTATTTCCAGTCGTGCGGGTTGGACGTGTCATACACCCGCACCTTGAAATCCTGGCCGCAGCAGAAGAAGAAATTCCCATCATCCGAAAATTGGCCCGAATAGCATCGGGCATCGTAGTGGATGATTTTTTCTGCTGGAGTCTCGGGAATCATGTCCTGTTGAGTAAAAAAAATGATAAGTAAAACTCTTAGAGGATATGTTCTAGATCCATAGTTATGAATGTACCTGAAGTACCAGGCGGGTATCTCGCCTCCTCTGCCCACGTGCCTCAAGTCCAAGCTCACGCCACATGACCCTCATCGCCAATTTCCTCTTGCGCCTTTTTAGCACATCCACGTAATCAGGGTTGTTGCCGTAGAAGCCGGAGTTCATCAATGCTATACCATTCTCACTGGGAACTTTCGGAAAAGCGTGGCGCGCTGCACGGTTTTGCCGTCGTCTACGAAGTCGAGAAGATTCGTACCCGTATCCATCTTCTTCGTCGTCATCGTCAGCAGCAAATAAGCCACGGCCAAATATACCGTGAGATTGAAGAATTCGCTGAAGGCCACGGGTGTCTAAGAGCTGGAGTATTTGTGCTGGTGTCACTATATCGATAAAACTCATTAGGGAAAAAAAAAGAAGAATAGTAAATCCCTTCAGTATATGGATAAAAAGTACCTCTTGCTTGTCGAGAGTTGGCATTTTCTCCAGTTTGTTCGTTGCTCAAAGAACCCATAGTTAACTCGATTTGAATATTACCTTGTTGATCACCTACTAATATCGTTAGCAATGATCTCGACCGCCAATACCAGACGTAAAGTCCCACGAAAAATTCCTGCAGTCGCAGTTCCATCATCTTGACTATCCTCTTCGTCTTCATCTACGTCGTCGTCTTCATCGTCATCGTCATCTTCACCATCATCTGCGTCAAAGAATAACATTGGGTTTGTCAGGTCGGTCTCGGGATCGTAGTCCATATCATCGTCGTCATCATCCTCGTCACCGAGCCATTCGCTAGCTGGGTGAAAGTCGTCCGACACGTCGTCAGAGCCGGGCCCATGCACCGGCGGGGAGCTACGGTCAGTCATCCGGAGATTACACTCTTGGGCGAAGATAAGGGAAGATAGAGACAAATTCGGGACTACAAAGGTATCAAGATAGAATAATTGGCCTTTCGAAGTGACTTGATGGTCCAAAAAGTCATCAAAAGCAACAGAGTTAGTGAGACTGAATGACAGAGACAACCTTGGAAGCGTTGGTGTTGTGTTGCAGAGCGGATGCGGAGTCGACGGTTGGCTTAATCTTATCGATAATACCCACCCACCTTACCGTCCTTCACCGCCTGGTGCACCAAACCACCTGATGCACCAAAACGCGAAAATCAACAACAACTTCAACACGCG
>JAMAFX010000215.1:0-39229 GCA_023625875.1 Trichocomaceae sp. PYS4502 | reverse complement strand
CCCCTAAGGTGCCTATTTGACCTATGAGATTGAACAGTCACTCTCTCTGCATTGTTGGAAATCCGGAGTATCTAACAACTACCTTAGTTATATATTAGGCGTTAAAAATTAGAAGCCTTAGGTATCAATAAAGGCCTCATTAATGTACTAGAAGGATTCCTACTAGGTCATATTGGCCTACGAGGCCTCGTTAACGTACTAGGAGGCTTCCTACTAGGTCATATTGGCCTACGATGCCTCGTTAACGTATTATTAGGGTTAAGCCTATTCCTACTTTGCGGCCTTGAAATTAAGGCACCAAGATCAATAACCTCAGGGTTTTCATTCAGGCGGCGCGCGCTAGGCGGAGGGCCTCCGGTGCGCGCCTTCCAGTCTATATCGGCGCGTTCCCTAGAACCTTCCTAATCAGGAAATAACATTTCTGTTTGAATGATTGTAACAGGCAACTTCAAGACGTCTTGTGATTTAGACAGACGTTCACAATAGCAGTGTAGATAGCATTGCATCTCTCTACCTACCAACAGACGTAGCTTGACGGAGTACCCCTGAGCATATAAGCTGTCTGCCATGCGTCTCATTTCTGCCACCTGCGACATCCCAGCTTCATAGACTAAATTGGAAAAGTTGAATCTTGAGGTATTAATGTTGATTACTTATGCTCATAACCAGTCTTGCATTCGTTTCACTCTGTCTACTGAAGAATCTCTGAAAATGCCATTCTTGGAAGTTTCCAGACCCTCCCTCACCAGACCGACCAAGAATTGTACCCCCAGTCCAACTCCATCCAGCACTCTCGCGCCACTCCCTTCGACCGAAGCCGTGCAGATAGTTCGCATATCTGCCATTCCAGCACAGCCCAACAGCACACAATCAGCACCTTTCTCATGAACCAGGCGGTTGACCTTTTGTGTGATGATGGCATGCACCTCGCCTCTTGGTTCAGAATCAAGCTCGAGAACACCCAGCTTAGCTGCTTCGCATCCTGCAAAATAGTCTGAGAACCCATATTCAGAGACTGTACGACCGTGGACCGCTGCAGATCGTTCCGATGTACATATGATCCCCATATTGCTGCCGAGCATACGTGCTGCATACATGGCAGCCTCCATGATTCCAATTACCGGCTGGGAAAATTCTTCCTTGAGCACTCCAATCAAAGGATGGGCTCGGAAGCATGCGACAAGAAAAGCATCATAATTGTCTCCGATGGGTTTAATTGCCCTGATACAAGCCTCGGTGGAGAGCACGGCATCGGTTTGGGATTCGATCGCTGTGGGAGCAGGGTAAGGTGCAGTGAATCCATGAACTATCACATCTGGGGGCAAACTGGGGCGCAGGGCTGTCAAACAGTCCTTGGTCATATATTCACTTGAGTTTGGGTTCACCAGGAGAATGTTGATCCGCCGAGAATTGGATGATCCAGCAACGCTCTGCAAGATGACATCGGCGTGATCGGTGGCCATTGTCGTTCTTAGAGGGGCAGACTTTCCGAATAAGAATCTCAAGTCATCCTTCTACCTCAGATCAGTAGAAGTGAGCTAGCTGGGCCCTTATCCGTAGCAGGGTTTACACATGTTTCGATACTTGCGACTAGTAGTTAGAATCGAATTCCGAGGAAGTTGGGGTTTTTACCCCGAATTCGGCGGTTGTCAACTGATAAGGATTATTCAGAGCATAATTGCCTATTTTTGACGCAACAACAAGGAAAAAGTCTTTTGAGACCTTGAGGTTTAAATTATACAATGTGAGCAACAGCTGACATCCTCTTCATTGAATCACCTGTGCAGGCTGTCGACAACGCACGTCGGGAAGCCCTAGCAAAAAGGTCCAATCTTTCTTTATTATAATAGCGACTGGACTGCCGATTTTATTGAATGACTGAAGTCAGGAGGCCAATATTCCATTGATAGAAACAAGCTCTCAACCCCCTCATTGCCGTCATTCAGGCTGTCGGGCCAAGTGCGATGAAAGCCAATGTCTATATCTTACATCCATGGATGACTTCGGCCAAATGAACACCGCCTACAAAAAACTTCTTAATACTGATTCCAGATCAGTAGATTTGCAAGTTGTTGCATTCATGTATTGTCTATGCATCTCTAACTATGAGATCGTTGTTGAAGGCTGGCATGTATGGCTGCGAATGCGTTTCCAGGAAAGACTGGCGTCGAGATTGATATAATTGCTGCTCTGTGAGTTTCTGTCATCTACGTTATTGCGCAGGAACTTATATATAGACCTTGTTCTTCTTTCAATTGCCACTGATCAGTGGTCCCTCAATTAAGAGTGGCTCAAGAGTGGCTCTCTAGACTCTAGTTCGCTACTACTTGCTAATACCTTAAATATAAAAAGCGTTATGTGAGCATTTGTGTTCTGATTTTAATGATACCGTAATACTCGCAGCTTGACAGTAGTTGTATCGTAAGGTGAACCTGGGTTTCTACTCCAACCTTGGAACTCTATGCTTCATTATTTGGGGCGTTGTGAGTGGAGCCCAGATGAACCGGCAAGATCAACACATTCCGGCAGGTGAAATACAACACACCCGATACATCGGTGAAATACATCGACAAGAAATGTCGGGGAATACAGTGTTAGTCAAGAGTTGTTGCCTTTTCAGAGACCCGACGACGCCATCTCAAAAGTGTTAATTAAATCCCCTCAGGTGAGTCGTTCCGAGAACACGGAAAGTCCACCACATAATGTGTAAGAAAAGATACTTCCTCGTCAATAAAAGATATTTTTAAATTCGACATTAATGAAATAGCATTCTATGTTGTCGTCGGTGCTGGCGTCGTAGGGCTTACCACTGCGCTGGAACTGAAAGACCGCTACCCGAGTGCAAATGTTACAATCGCAGCCAAGTATCTACCAGGAGATTCATTTGCAGACTACGCGTCTAACTGGGGA
Source organism: Trichocomaceae sp. PYS4502 (assembly GCA_023625875.1). Classification (NCBI taxonomy): domain Eukaryota; kingdom Fungi; phylum Ascomycota; class Eurotiomycetes; order Eurotiales; family Trichocomaceae; species Trichocomaceae sp. PYS4502. The sequence continues at coordinate 36,319 of JAMAFX010000215.1, read as the reverse complement.
GGCGCAAATTGGTTTCCTGCCTCAGCAGACAATGGCCGACAAGAGAAATGGGACTCCGTCACCTACAAGAAGTTTAAACAGCTTTCTAAGGTGAGACCAGACTCCGGCGTCAAGGCCATGAATATTCGCTTCCACTATGACCGACCTATCGAAGAGGTTGGCATCATTACGCCTTCTACGGGAAAACTCTGGTTTGAGGATCTTGTTGGGGGGTTAAAGCCAATTGAGAAGGATGAACTTCCCAGCGGCGCAGCTTTTGGGTTTGAGATGGCTTCATTTGTTCTTGACGTTCAGCGATATCTTCCCTGGTATGACTGGTTTCCCAACTGGCAAGTCAAGCTCATGACTGATGGTTGTAGGTTGCAGATGGAAGCTCAGTCTCGTGGAATTGAAATCCGTCGAAAGATATTCACCGACATTCGTGAGGTCTTTAATCTGTACCCTGAGGCATCGGCGGTGTTCAATTGCACTGGATTAGGGTCCCTGACACTTGGTGGCGTTGAGGACAAAATGCTATATCCTGCGAGGGTATGTCTCTCCCACTGGCTTATTATGACAGGTCTCACAGCCGGCTTAGGGTCAAATTCTGCTCGTTGAAGGTCCAAAAGAACCAATTCCCACGATGTACTTCCAAGCTCCACATCGAGATGCAGACGCAACCCATATCTTTCCACGGGGCAAAGATGGAATGGGCGGTGTGATCTTGGGTGGGTGCCGTGAAAAGGACAACTGGAATGGAGCAGTCGATTTGGAATTTGCAGAGGTCATCAAGCGAAAATGCTGCGTCCTAGTTCCCCAGCTTGGAAAGCCTGAAAACCTCAAGGTCATCAAGCATGGCGTCGGGCTTCGGCGTACGTATCCTATACCTATTCATGACATATCGCCCGAAATCCCCGGTTGCTAATTTTATACTGCACAGCCAGCCGAAAAGGTGGTGCGAGGGTCGAACGTGAGTACATTGATGGCAAGCTTGTCATCCATAACTACGGAGCCGGCGGTACTGGGTTTCAAGCATCTTGGTAAGTTTTTCGAAGGATATGAAAGAGAATATGATATGTGAATATAGCCCTAACAGCAACAGGGGTCTGGCCCAGGAAGCCGTCGACTTGATTCCCGAACGAGCTCGTCTATAAATCTTTTCACTGTTCACCTTCTAGTCAACAGTTTCCTTGGCTATGCAAATAAAAACTGCTTTATTCTGTTTTCTTTGAAGATCTAATGCTGGTGGTGTTATTTGAGATTATATGATATCGAAATGGTTTGATCTGCATCGCATCTTGTTATACTTGAAAAGATTTCATCCATACAGTTACCTAGGTATCTAGGTTGAACATTCCTTCTATCCTTCTACCTAGGTAGTTGCAGAACCTTTCCACGGTCATACCTATGGATCATGTTATATTAGAATCATTTTTGGTGGGAACTTTATCTCAGATCGTCTTCGTCTTCACTTTCCAACTCTAGCAGCTAAATCTTACGATTTCTCACTTTCCACGAGCCCACCGGTGCAATCGTAATTTCTTGCATCTTCTTGTCATTTATCATGACATGGAGTTATTTCCAACCGGATCTAAAAAAGAGTGGACTCCTTTTAGCACCATGTCATATTCATGTCTTTCTAAGGAATTACAGCCCAAGATATGGCATGTCAATTATCTCTAGAACTGACCTCGGGATTTCACAACAATCTTCACGTTGGCCAAAGTTAAAGGTCCCCTCTCCATGCAGTGTTGCTAAAGAGTAATCAACATGGCAAATCCCCAGACCAGCTGTCCGAAGTCTACCAAGCCTTGAGTACACATGTTGGAGAATTCTCTCAGAACAACAACGGCGGCTGCTCTTTTCGAGTACTTGCGAGTCAGAGCCATCAAAACAAGCCACTTGAAAAGTTGTGTGGAGAATGCTATTGTTGAATTTTATAACAAATATAAGTGGAATACACTGCGCAGAGACTGTTGACGACTATGAAACCATCAATCTTCCAATATCGGGATTTTATGTGCTAGCAATAGAGACACTCTGTGCTATAGCTATAGCTTTCATAATCCTAATTTTCCAAGTCTCTTAAGGGCATCAATGACCACTTCGTTACTATTTTCATGCTTGAGAATCGTGTAATCATGCCACAGACTTTGGACGCCACAAATCCCGCTCTCCCTCGATCATCCCCGCGGGCAGTTGACCAAGCTTTCCAACAAGAAGGCTACCATTTTCTCTCTTTAAGAAATTTCCAAATCCCTTCACTCCGGTCACACTATCCTTATCTGCATCCCATACAATTTCACCCCGCAACATCGTAAAGCGCGGCCAGTTCCGAACACGCATCCCTTCAAATGGAGTATAATCAACCCCGTGGTGGAGTTTCTCCTGTGCAATTGTTTTTTCGCCTTGGTTGTGTGGATGCCAGATAACTAAATCTGCATCAAATCCTGGCATAATGGACCCCTTCCGCGTTAGCCCATACAGCCTGGCCGGATTGCCCGATGTAAGTTGCACAAAACGAGCCAGGCTCAGTCGGGCTCGCTCCTTCGGAAGACATCCTTCTGATTCACTGAAAAGAAGAGAGAGTCGGGTCTCAATTCCTGGAATTCCTTTAGGGATTTTACTAAATTTGGGAATTCCATCGATTATCCCAGCTTTTTTCCCTTCGAAATGGTCGTATTTGGTGGGCGCGTGGTCTGACGAGAATACCGTGAAGGTGTCGTTTGAAATTCCGCGCCAGAGAGCCTCGAGATCTTCTGGCTTGTGGCGAAGCGGCGGGGAGCACACCCCCTTGGCACCATGGAAGGCATCATGCTCGTGGTTTGCCAGTTTGTCAGACAATAGGAACAGATAATGGGGGCATGTCTCTGCATGGATCGGGAGTAACCTCGTCTGTGCTTCCCTGATATGCTTCATGGCTCCATCGGAAGAAACGTGAACTAGTAGCACCGGCGCATCGACCAACTCTGCGAGTCGAATGGCACGGTATGACGCTTCATCTTCCGCAATTTTTGGTGCCGAAATCGCGTGGAAGAATGGGGCTGTGTTAGTATTTCTTTCAAGGCCCTGGATAAGGAAATTGATGATGTCGCTGTTCTCAGCATGAATCATGGTCGTCAGGCCCAGCGACCGGCATGCAAGCATAGTATCGAGGAGTTGATGGTCGGACAATTTGTACAACTCGTAAGTCATGTACAGTTTAATGCTTGTTATGCCTTCTTTTCTAGCAATCCGGGGCAATTCCTGCTCAAGGATTGTCGCGCTGGGATTCGTGAGAATAAAGTGAAAGCCGTAATCACAGTAGCTTTGGCCACGAGCTTTTCCGTGATACTCTTCGAGGACTGGGAATAAGGATGTCATCTCCTTCGTTTGCGATGCAAATGCGAGTACAGTCGTAGTGCCCCCAGCGACTGCACTGCGCGTGCCAGTTTCCCAGGTATCTCCAGTCGGTGCATTTCTTTGCGCCAAATGCACATGCGAATCGACACCACCAGGTGTAATGTATGCGCCTTGCGCATCAATGATATTGGTCTCGGGGCCTTCAGGCAGATCATATCCTATGAGAGATATTTTCCCATTGGAGATTCCAATTTCTTGCCCGGCCGGAAGCACGCCGCTTTCTGTGACCTGATCAAAATCAATCAATCAACCTTGAACTCCTTGTGCCATAGCATTTCTAAAGGCGTTGACATATTGGGCGGGTCATCAAGGAAATACTCACAATGAGACCGTTTCTCACGATAGTATCCAGCCCCATGGTGGCCAAGGTATGTGATCGGTTCAATTAAGGGTGCGACTCTAGCTAGAGGAGTTCGGCGGTTATCGATCCATATCCTTTGTATCTTTTCTAAGTGAGTCTCAAATTTCCCATCTATACAACCAACCTGCTTGGCTTATCATGAGGTTCTCGCTAGATAGTAGGTACAGTATCTTTGTGGAGCTGGTGGAGATTCCAGAGTTTCGACCCCAATAACTCCAATTCGAAGCTTGTCGACCTTACTGCTCCATCGTTACCAATTCATTTTGATGTTGACTCTAGTACTTGACCAGAGAGGGGAAGAAAAGCGTACAGTATGTCTGGATATGAGCATGAAACCATTCATCTAGAGGATTTACGAACATACAAATCGGCTGATTCAATCAATGTATGGAATATACCTGAAAATCACGCCAAACTCAAATGTATTTAGGTACCTACATGTTAAGGCCTCCGTAATTTTATCACTATAGCAAGTCTGGCTCGATAACCCCAGTACGATCTAGAATAGGATGGTAATGCTCAGGTCGCCGATGCTTCTCAAACGCGAAAACAGTGCTCTTTGGTCGGTGACAATCCGCCAAGTCAATTGTTGCCAAAACCAACTCGTCCTCCTTCGTTTGAGCTTCCTTGAGAATGTGCCCAAGCGGGTGCACGATGATAGTTCCACCCACCAAAGGGTTCCCATCTTCAGCCCCCGTCTTTGCTACATTGATGCTAAAACAGGCATTCATATAACTGTTTCCTTGGCATGAAAGCTTATGATGCAACATGACCATCTCCTCCGCCGCTTCGGGAGTTAGATCTGGCAGTTGATGTCCAGAGGCAGTAGTCGGGAATGCAGTAGTATTATATCCACAGCATAAAATCTCTATTCCTTGAAGGCCGTACACGCGCCATGCCTCGGCCCAACGCCGATCATTGCAGATGAGCATTCCAATGATCGGGTCACCTTTGCCAGCTGACTGTGCAGCATTATACAGTCCGCTCGACTTCTTTAGTGCGCCCTCGACAAGCCCGGGGGCTCTGAATGCCGGGAATCCAAGGTCTCCCGGGCGGAAATAGCGCTTCTCTAACTGCTGAACGGCGCCAGGCTCGGTACGAGGCTCCACGGTGCCCGGAAGATGGACTTTGCGGTATTTCCCAACAATTTTATTTGCATTCGCTGAGTAGTAAACACTGGAGTTGTAGTCGATATGGGTTCCATCTTTTTGAACGCTGCGTTCCGCGTAGCCCACATACACATCAATACCCAGTGCACTCGCGCGGTCAAAAAGAGGCTTGACGTTTGGCGATTGCTCAATTCCACCCTTATTTGGATCTTCGACGTCAAAATATTGGTCCAGGTCTGCTCCCTCGAGAAGATATCGTGGGAAGAATGTGGTGAAAGCAAGCTCTGGGAAGACTGCAAGTTTTGCTCCTTGCTGTGCGGCCTGTTCCAAAAGCGACAGCATGCGGTTTAACACATCTTGCCGAGAGTCTGCAAGATGAACGGGGCCAAGCTGGCAGGCAGCGACAGTCACCAACCTGGGCGACGAAGTCGTGGAACTCATGGTGATTGTCGTTATAGTTGCAAGTAGACTTAGATAAAGATTGTTCCTGAATAGGCCAATGATACGTGATACGCTAGGTCGAATAGTATGTAAATTATAAATGGGCTATACATATCAACTCAGCAAATCTGCGAAACACAAATTCGGGGTCGAAATAGCCCATATCTCAGTTATCGGTGAATTCACCCCGAGGACGTTGCGCGCCAATGAGTCGGTTATGTAGGTACGCTTATCTTTTCTCTTAGTTTCGACTCCAATCTCGAAACTATCTATCTCTCGCCCACTCCTTGGCCAACTTTCGCACACTCTACTGGCACGCTAGTTATCAAAGAGGTGGGTAAGAATTAGCCCCGCAAGGGGTTGCACGTTTAGCTTTTGGAGAAGTTAAACCGGTGATCCCAGAAAAGCCAATGGTGTTCGTAGTAGATATCGGTCATTATCTCGTAGACATATAGACTATGGCATTCGAATCCTACATTTATAAGAATGGAACTTATAGCAGCTCCTGCTGGTTTAAACCGGTTTAAGTGGTTTTCTGGCTTGAGTTGGTAAAAAGGAAAAAAAGAGAAAGATGAATGACGATACCAAAGCAAAGATACAAGATGATGAGCACTATTCTATCAAGGATGGTGCTTTTCAATCTGAAGAGGACACAGGATACAAATCCATCAGTATTCGAGAATATCTTTCGTCGAGGTTGACCTCACTCAAGCCTCCTATGAACAGTGTTGCCAACCCGTTCAAACTTCTTGCAATGTTGAATGCACAGCAATGGGCCTTCCTTGCTGTTTCATTTCTTGCATGGTCTTGGGACGCATTCGACTTTTTCACCGTGTCTCTCACTGTTTCCGATCTCGCAAAAACTTTCGGTACCTCTACGTCTGATATCACCTGGGGTATAACTCTCGTTCTGATGCTCCGATCGGTTGGTGCCATCACATTTGGTATTTTGGCGGATAGATATGGTCGAAAATGGTATGTTCACTGCTGATATTACAATGAATAATCCTGCTGATGCTTTTATTAGGCCCTTTATCATCAACAACGTGCTCTTTATTGTGTTGGAGCTTGGGACTAGTTTTTGCCAAACCTATCGCCAGTTCCTAGCTGTTCGCGCTCTATATGGCATTGCAATGGGGGGCATGTATGGAAATGCAGCCGTCACCGCGTTGGAGGACTGTCCCAAAGAAGCCCGCGGCCTGATAGCAGGTCTCATGCAACAAGGCTATGCATTCGGTTATTTGCTTGCAACCGTCTTTGCGCGTGCTCTCGTGGATACGACCAGTCACGGTTGGCGCCCATATTTCTGGTTTGCATCATGTTTTCCAGTTCTCATTATTGCTTTCCGTCTGTGCCTCCCAGAGACCAAGGCCTTCCGCGATCGACAGGCTGCACGTGAAGGACGTGGCAATGTCGCTGGCCAGTTTATATCAGATGCTAGGGTTGCGTTGAAGCGTCATTGGCTGTTGCTCATTTTCATGGTCCTCCTTACATCTGGACTCAATTTTGTTTCACATGGATCACAGGATCTATATCCCACCATGTTGAAAAACGACTTTAATTTTTCATCAAATGCGGTCACTGTCACTCAGGTAGTCGCTAATCTTGGTGCAATGACTGGCGGGACAACGGTGGGATACTGTTCTCAGATCTTTGGTCGACGTTTCAGCATGATCGTCATCTGTATCGTCGGCGGGGCACTCATCTACCCTTACACATACACCAGGACGCACGCGGTGATGGCAGCGGCCTTTTTCGAGCAGTTCTGCGTACAAGGCGCCTGGAGTGTAATCCCAATTTACGTCCTGGAGCTGTCCCCGGTTGCTTTCCAGACATTTGTTGTTGGGTCGGCGTACCAATTCGGCAATCTGGCTTCCTCGGCCTCTTCTACCATTGAAGCCAAGATTGGTGAACGATTTCCTTTGCCACCGTTGACAATGGCCAATGGTACGGTTGTCCACCGCTACCACTACGGGAAGGTCATTTGCATTCTCACGGGGGCAGCATATGCCTACAGTATTCTGCTTTTGCTTCTGGGGCCGGAGAAAAAGGGGCGTCGTACGGATGGTGTTGCTGATACAGACTCTGCTGAAGCTTGATTTTGTGCTGGCTAATAAAGAAAATCGGCACATAGGCCCTGCTCAATGCTGGGTATATACCTAAATATTTCAGTTTCCATTCTTTGTGGGAATAATACATTCTCACTTAGGGCTAAATTTCCTGCATCCACACCCTATACCAGTATACTTTATACAAGTTCGTAGCGTAGTATATATATCTAACTGGCCCCTCCGCTTTACTATGGGCCTTACTCTCCTACCAGTGCGTTAACGAGGCTTGGGAATCCTAGTAGGATTGCAGGAGGCCTACGAGTATGTGAAGGAGGCCTAGTAAGGGCTTAGGGCTTAGGTTAGGGTGACTCTATGTTAGTCAACTCTTGGCATGCGCCCCTGAGAGGCTGGGAATCACCAACGCCGGCCCGGCTCTTGCTCCAACCTTCACGCCGCAGTTCTACTGCTCAACGTCCGGGATCCTTAAGGTTAAACCGCAGAATGATCGCGACTTGCGGGTCCACCCTTCACAATCGGAGACTGAATGTAGAGTGCGCGACGGCATGCTCAAATTGAGTTCTAGGCGCAGAATGTGTGGATACGTATTATCAAGAGGTGCTGTGAAAGAAGCCAAGTATCGAAGCGAAGGTCCCGGCTCGATCCTCCCCGCAGCGCGAATTATCCAAGCTCTACTTGAGCAAGGGAAATAACACTGCTTTCCGCTTGCGCGATCATATCCCGCACCGATCTCGCTACAACGGAAAGGAGAACCGTGACTCTGGCTTGCTGGGCTTGAAGGACAGACCCGACATGCAAGCTGCGACACTTGGCCATAGCATCAATTCCCTGACTTCGGGACAAAATCCGACTGGACATCCTTGTCGAAGGGCAAAACCCCTTCCAAAATTACCAAAAGTCAGTGGAGGTTCACGCAAGGCTACTGGGACCAAGTCAATGGCCAGATTGGATGCAGACCTATGGTCTTTTCCCTGCAATTTCTCCGTTTCATTTACTTTTTTTTTAAATTTCTGCATTTGCGTTCCATTTGGCTGATGCCATATGATAGACCTACTGTACAGTTGATAGAAACGAAGTGTTTGGAGTTCGCAAATACAGGGAAGTGCAATTAATCTGGGTTCGAATTTAAGAGATATTGACTATGATTTCCTTTTTCTATGCACTTTGAAATTTGTCTAATGTTTGAATTTGGTTGCCATACCCATCTCCCTGTCAGCAACTCACACTCGATTTACTGGCGTGTTCGGCTTGCCACTTTGCAGGAAAGCTTCGAGATTGCTCCAATTCCCTGCCTCAAAATTGGCCCAACTCGTGTCCGAGCACACCGCAATATGTGGCAACAAAGTGACCATCCAGTTCTCTCTTAGCTTGTCATGGACCTTTGGCTCATTCTCATGAACATCAAGCCCGATCCCAATGACCTGTCCTGCTTCTAGGGCAGATACCAGGGCCTCTTCATCGATGATCTTACCACGAGCGATATTCACTACTCGAAGGCCAGACTTCTTTGCAGCTCGAAACTCACGTTGCGACAGTAGATGATGCGTGCTTGGAGTATAAGGTGCAGCGACCACCACGCAATCAATCACGGCAAGCATCTCGAGTAGATCAGGGTAATACTGAGCGCCTCCCTTGAGCTTCGCCTCTGCATCAGGCTTTCTCCGTGGGCCCTGGTACGCAATCTTCATGCCCAGCGCAGCCTCGCACTTCTGCGCAATCGCGATTCCAATGTCGCCCATACCAATAACACCCAACACCATACCAGCTGGATCAACAGCTTTGGTCCCAAGTTCTCGACTCTTCTGCCAATCAAACCGGGCACACCACTGCGCATAGCTCAGATACCGGAATGTCTCGAGCACGAGAGACAGCCCCGTGTTCGCGACAGCCTCTGTACATGCATTGGGTGTGTTGCAGTACCAGATTCCCCGCGCAGTCAATGCTTCGATATCGGCTGCATCATATCCGTGCCCACTACAACAGATGAGTTTCAAGCTTGGAGGATAGTGCAGGATGGTTTTGTTGGTGAAAACGAGGTGTGATGCGTAAGGCCCGGCTTTAAGCCAACCTGTTCGGACGATAGCGGTGATGTTGCAGTACGCACCACCTGGCTGCAGTCGACTGATGAAATCGTCGACAGATGTACAGTCATAGATCAGGAAATTGACTTTTTCTGCTAGGGCCTGTCGTCGGGGATGGTCGATGTGCTGAACGCTGGACTCGATTAAGAGGACGGAGGGCTTTTCGGCCATTATGGCAGTGTTTATTCACCGGATGAATTTCAATTCAGTTTTCCGTATTGACTACATCTCGTGCATTATGGAGTGACCCATCGTCTATTGAATTGATTCTTGATTCTTAACAACAGCCGGGTTATCGATACAGTTAACTATCGATGGCACGATGCTATCTAGTGGGTATCGTGTGGGGTCAAAAGGTAAAAATCGGCTCCTAGCTGCACTTACCGATAGCAATCTATTGCGCCCGGCTGTGTGGCCGACTTACCGAGTGGAGAGAAGTCCAAAACGGATTGGTAATTAATGATGGATACAGAAGCAGTTCGTCAAGTTAGAATTGCGGAAGACGTGCTGCTACCGGCCGGAGTACTCAGGACTCCGGCCGTATCTTCCTTGTCTCATGGAAGATGAATTACTATAAACAGCGCACAATCCCCAGGCTCCGGGAATCATATACAAATCACACTCCTTTCCTTTATTGAAAGCCGGACACCACTACAACATGTCGCAGACTGGCATTCGGATCGCGATCGACCGCGGCGGCACGTTCACAGACGCATGGGCCCAAATCCCCGGCCATCCTACCGATATCATCTTTAAAGTTCTTTCCGTATCGCCTGATGAATACGATGATGCGCCTACAGAATGTATCCGACAAATCCTAGAGATCGCGAGTGGCTCCGCCATTCCGCGAGGCACGCTTTTGGATCTCGAGCCTGTCGAGTCTATCCGAATGGGTACTACAGTCGCTACGAATGCATTGCTCGAACGCAAAGGCGAAAGGGTCGCCCTGCTCATTACTAAGGGATTCCGGGATCTTCTCAAGATTGGAAACCAGGCTCGACCTAATATCTTCGATCTCTCAGTACAGCGCTTAACTCAATTATACGAGGCCGTGGTCGAGATCGACGAGAGAGTTACGATTGAAGGCTTTTCGGAGGATCCAGAGCCTAAGACGATTGACGTGGATTCTGATCCGGAGCTGCACATCGGGCTGACGGGGGAAGTCGTGCGCGTGTTGCGCTCACCAGATCTGGAGGCAGTTCGAAAAGACCTACTTTCACTTTGGGACCGAGGCTATCGCTCCGTGGCCCTTGCACTTATGCACTCATACACATTCCAAGAGCACGAGACTGCCGTCGCAAAGATTGCTCGGAAACTTGGCTTTAGAGTTACAGTCTCGTCAGAGCTACAAACTATGGCAAAAATCGTTCCTCGCAGCCAGTCAGCCGTGGCTGATGCTTATCTCTCGCCTATGACCGAAAAGTACTTGGATGGATTTAGAAAGGGGTTCAAGGGCGGACTAGAAGACGAGAATGGGAGAAAGGTCTTCGTCAACCAATCCGATGGCGGATTGACCTCGATTGCGAATTTCTCTGGTCTTCGAGGAGTGTTGAGTGGACCAGCTGGCGGCGTTATTGGCATGTCTCGAACATGCTATGATGCAGAGGATGGAACGCCCGTGTTGGCGTTTGATAGTAAGTTGTGACATTCCAGTTAGCTCGGGCCCCGGATAAGTCTTTTCCATACTAAGAAATACGTATTTAGTGGGTGGTACTAGCACCGACGTCGCCAGATTTGCAGGAACCCTAGAGCACATCTTTGAAAGCACAATTGCCCAAGTGACTATCCAGACTCCACAGCTTGATATCAACACAGTGGCTGCCGGAGGTGGGTCCATGCTCTTCTGGGAGAACGGCCTATTCAAAGTTGGCCCTCATAGCGCTGGAGCTCATCCAGGCCCAGCATGCTACGGACGAGGTGGACCTTTGACCGTGACGGATGCCAATTTCTTCCTCGGACGCGTTATTCCCGAATACTTCCCGATGCCCCTTGACTTGAATGTCGTCAAGGAGAAATTCACAACACTTACAGCAGTCATCAATGCTGAGAAAGATGGCTCTTCTCAACTCACGCCAGAGGAAGTGGCAGTGGGATTCCTCTCAATTGCGAATGCAACTATGACTCGCCCTATCCGAACCTTGAGCGAGGGTCGTGGATTCGAGACTGCTGCTCATAATCTTTGCTGCTTCGGTGGAGCTGGTGGACAGCACGCGGTTGCCATTGCGAGAGATCTTGGAATTCGACGAGCGCTTATCCCTCGCTACTCGAGTATTTTATCCGCGTACGGAATGGCTCTCGCCGATGTGGTTGTCGAGAACCAGGAACCCGAAGCGACATCTTTCAGCGTGGAAGCTATCCCCCGGCTCAAGGAGAGGTTTGCCAGGCTTGAGAATGCTGGTGTCGCAGGCCTTATTTCTCAGGGCTTCTCAGAGTCTCAGATTCACCACGAGCTTTTCTTGAACATGCGTTATCAGGGAAGCGACACAGCATTGATGATTGCCAAGCCCGAGACGAACAACTTTGAAGATTTTGGAATTGCGTTTGCTGCTCGCCATCAGCAGGAATTTGGTTTCACGCAGCCACGAGAGATTTTGATCGACGATGTTCGGGTGAGAAGTATCGGCAAGGGCATAGATGTGACTCTTTCCAGTCCATGCGCGGAACTGAAGAAGCTTGTCAATTCGCCGCCTTCGACTCCAATTCAACCAGAGAGAAAAGTCAAGGTCTACTTTGAGCAGTGTGGCTGGGTTGAGGTTGGCCTTTACTCGCTCAAAAGCCTTTTACCTGGCACCCGTATAAGCGGTCCTGCCATGGTTATTGACAAGACTCAAACGATCATCGTCGACCCAGCCAGCGAAGCAATCATCCTACCGGAGCACGTCGTGATTGAGATTTCGGGAACCGAAAAGCCTGAGATCAGTACTGATGCCGTCGATCCCGTACAGCTCAGTGTCTTTGGTCACCGTTTTATGAGCGTAGCAGAGCAGATGGGACAAACTATGCAGAAGACCTCAGTTTCAGTGAATATTAAGGAGCGACTGGATTACTCTTGCGCTGTCTTCTCGGGGGATGGTAGTCTGGTCGCCAATGCACCTCATATTCCCGGCCATCTAGGTTCAATGAGCTATGCGATTGCCTATCAAGCTCGCCGATACCAACCCGGTGAGTTGAAGCCCGGCGACGTGCTTCTAAGCAACCACCCTAGTGCGGGTGGCACCCATTTGCCGGACTTGACTGTCACCACGCCTGTCTTTGATGATGACGACAATCCCACAAAGATCCTCTTCTTCGTCGCCAACAGAGGTCACCACGCAGACATTGGAGGTATCCAGCCAGGCTCCATGCCTCCACACTCCACGGAGCTATGGCAAGAAGGAGCGGCGGTTGAATCCTTCAAGATAGTCAAGGAGGGCAAATTTGACGAACCGGGCTTGATCGAAATTCTTGTCGATATACCGGCGTCTTATCCTGGCTCAAGTGGCACTCGTACTCTCCGCGATAACATCGCTGATCTCAAAGCTGCAATTGCTTCGAATAATAAAGGAATCCATTTGATCAAGTCATTGATTAAGGAGTACACTTGGCCTGTGGTCGAATATTACATGCAGGCAATCCAGGACAACGCTAGCCAGTCCACCCGTGATCTTCTCAAGGTCATTGCTCAGAAGTTCCAAGGTCAGCCCTTGGAAGCAATTGATTATATCGATGACGGAACACCTTTGTCCCTGAAAATCACCATTGAAGAGAGTGGAGATGCGGTGTTCGACTTTACCGGAACCGGGCCTGAGCACTTTGGCAACTTGAATTGTCCGCCAGCTATCATGTACTCTGGAATTATGGTAAGTTGAAACAACTTTTTCTTATTACTCCAATGATATTCCTGTTTGAAGATGTCTAACACGCTTGCAGTATTGCCTTCGATCAATGATCTCATCCGATATCCCGCTCAACCAGGGCTGCCTCAAGCCCATCAAATTGATTTGCCCACCTAATACCCTCCTATCTCCATCCCTCAAAGCAGCGACCGTGGGTTCCAATGTCGAGACATCGCAACGAATTGTAGATTTGATCTTCAAGGCATTCCGTGCAGCTGCAGCTTCGCAGGGAACCTGCAATAACTTAACCTTCGGCTACGGCGGCACTGATCCCGTCACTGGCGTAGTCACCAAGGGCTTTGGTTACTACGAGACAATCGCCGGCGGCTCTGGTGCTGGTGCGGACTGGGATGGCGAGAGTGGTGTTCACACGCACATCACCAACACCCGCATATCAGACCCCGAAACCTTCGAAAGACGCTATCCAGTTATCCTCCACGAATTTTCCATTCGGAAGGGTAGTGGTGGTGCTGGTCGACACCGTGGTGGCGATGGGTGTATCCGCGACATTGAGTTCCGGTTACCAATGCAGGTGTCAATCCTTTCAGAAAGGCGTGTGATTGCGCCCTACGGGATGGCCGGTGGCGAGGAGGGGAAGAGAGGTGTCAATATCTGGCTGAGGAAGTATCCTGATGGGACTAGTCGGTCTATTAGTCTGGGGGGTAAGGCCACGACGCAGATGAGCGCTGGTGATCATATTATTGTCTACACGCCTGGAGGTGGTGGCTATGGCAAGGATCCGAATATGAAGGAAGAACAAATATTTTTGGATATCTTCAAGATTAAAGACAAGTTTGTACCGGGCTCGTCTGTTCTTCGGACTCAAGGGAGCGTTTCAGAGAGAACTTCGACGGCTACCGGTAATTGAGTCTACCATGAGGCGAAATTAGATATGGGTTTATAGCATTCAATTCAGGTATTTTTCACATTTCTTCTTTCAGGAACGAACTGGAATTAAATAGCTAAATCTCCGACAATTACCTAGATACATATCGGATGGCAGATGCTTGTTTTCTTTTTCAAAGTACAATTTGCATCACCTCCCCCTTTATTGGTAATCTCGAGCAGGTATACGATCCGGATTACCTGGAATCATGTTTGGGAGTGGATTGTTCCATCTTGACCAACTTCTTCCTTCCCAAACCTCTTCAACTGGCAGCTCACTGGCGAATAGTTTTGCATTACGCTCATTTTCACCCCAGACCCTGGTAATTAATTGTCAGTCTACCTAGGTACACAAGGAGTAATTCAGGTTTAAAATCATACCTCAAAATATTCAGCCCCGCCAGTTTCTTCACCTGATCATCCGTCGCTCCTCGTCGCATCACAGCCTCGATCAACCGTGGATAGTCTGCCACCGAGTGAATACCATTTGCAAGGGTGACAGTGCCATCGAAATCGCCTCCGATACCAACGTGATCCCATCCTGCCAAATGCACAATATGCATAATATGGTCGACGACCGTTTCGATATTAGCAGCATCAGGATCATCCGCGTTAAGAAATCTCTTGACGAACATCACCATCAGAACACCGCCATTCAACTTAAGAGACTTGATCACATCGTCCGGTGCATTTCGATAGTTCCGTGCTAAAGAGTAGCAAGTGCTATGGCTGAAAATCACGGGAGACCGAGCAATCTCTAGCACTTGTCTCATTGTGCGGTGCGAAGCATGCGACAAATCCACCATCATACCGAGACGATTCATCTCGCGAATCGCAGAAGCCCCGAATGATGAAAGGCCTGCATCTTTACCGGTTGCGGTCACAGTCGCCGCGGCTGTTGCGTACGCATTATCGCTATTATGAGTGATGGTGATGTATCGAACTCCCAGATCCCACAGCTGGCGAATGACTGCAATTGATGAACCGGTTTGGTGCAGGCCCTCTGCACCGAGCATAGATGCTATCCTCCCGGCTTTGAATGCTTTTACGGCATCAGAGGCCGTGGAGCAGAATTTCAATTCTGGTGTCATTTCGATGAAGCGACGGGCTACGTCGATTTGTTCGAGAGTGTCGCGAACAACGTGACTGGGGTCGTCGATGTTTTCTGTATCGGGGCATTCCATGAAGACAGACCAGAATTGGCCCCCGACTCGGCCCTCCTGCATTCGCTTGAGATCTGTATGACCGGCTAAGCCTATAAATGACTTAGTATTATCTGGACCTCGAATTTGAAAAGTAGATGGTATTTCTTACCTTCGTGAAAGGTAAATTTGTCGCCATTGATTCGGTTTTGCAGCTCAATGCGAAGTAGGTAGGGCAGGTCATTATGCCCGTCGATCAAGGGAGTACTTTTAAGGACTCGATCTACTCGTCCTGCATAGTCCGTCTCCGCAATATTATTATTTTTCCTCGGTCCCAGTCGATATACAATCCATAACGATCCCGTCAACAAAGTGAAAAGACATAACGATGAACCCAGTTGTCCGAGGTAGAGCGATTGGCTTGCCATGCTCCATTGATTCTTCCACACTATTGGCATTGACACCAAAATAGCTAATGTAATCAATTCATGGACATCTAACTTCTAAATGGCCTGATAGATAGTACTATTCCGGTCTCTTAAATGCCGCGAGGGTTTGCTGCGAGCCGATTGGGCCGGCAACAACGAGCTCCAGCCGGTCGTAGCAGGATTTGGGGTTATCAACGTTATCAGCTGGAGATACCACAAATGAGCTCCAAAGTTTCGATAACCCCCTAGGTAACCATCTTAGCCCTATCCTAACTCGACGTTATCAGAATGAGCTGCTATGATCTTAGCCCTTTCCTGATCGTCTCGGCGCGGAGTATATATCTATGTATATGTACTTGCTAGCCGGACATCATTGCAGATTGTTTTCGAGACATCCGTCGTTGCAATTTCGTACAATCGGCAGAAAATGGAGACAGAATCAACTAAAGAGAGCCACATGGCACAGGTCTGTGAACCGGACACATGTCAAGGTGCAACTGAAACCTACATCGATCCAATCAAGGAGGCACGAATGATGCGTAAATTCGACGTGAGGAACATCCTTTTTTTCAAAATTGCACATAGTGGTGAATAGTGATGATCAAAAATCAACTAATGCAAATGCAGTTTTGCGCAATCGGCTTGCTGGGATTGTTCTACATGATGGCCAATCTGGACCGGAGCAATATAGGTAATGCTCAAACAGCAGGGATGCCCAAGGACTTGGGCTTGGTGGGCAATCAGTTTGGCACGGCCACAACATTGCTGTAAGTTGCGTCAATTTCCAGGGACTGGGTCTACTTTCTCTTTTCTAACATAGAGCTGCAGGTTCGCGACTTACGTTCCATTCGAGGGACCGGTCGCAGTTCTTCTGAAGATCATTGGACCTAAGCCTCTTCTCTCCACGTGTGCTTTCTGCTGGGGGATAACGACACTTGGAATGGGTTCGTCTGTATGCCTACTTGACTAGAATGATACATATAACTAATGCGAGGATGTTCTTACAGCATTCATACAGTCTTGGAAGGGCCTCTATGCCTGCCGACTGCTAACGGGATTCTTCGAAGCGGGCTTAATCCCTTGCATCAACGTTTATATCGCGCTCGTGTACAAGAAGAGTGAACGAGGAAAGCGCTCTGCTGTCATCTTTGCATTCAGTGCCTTTTCGAGCGCATTTGGTGGAATTCTCGCCTTCGGCCTCACGCATGTCCACGGACCTCATGGATGGGAGGGATGGCGCTGGCTTTTCGCCGTTGAAGCAGCTATGACCATAGTGCTTGTGCCAATATTCTTCTTCCTCTTCCCCAAACACCCAACTACGGCATGGTTTCTCACGAGTGAAGAGAAGAGTATGATGCAAGCTCGCTACGAGAATGACCCACACTGGGGACACGATGAGACGTTTACCTGGGCCGAGTCGTTGAGCGCATTCGTTGATCCCAAATGGTGGGCGTTCTGGATTTACCAGTTTAGTGTCGACGTCTCTCTCTATGGTTTCACTACGTTCCTGCCCAAGATCGTTTCTGGGTTGGGATACTCCGGTGTGCACGCAAACTTGATGACTGTTCCGATTTACATGGTCGGTCTTGTCTGGTTTCTCATGATTGCGTACTGCTCCGACAGAGTTGGTCTGCGAGCCCCATTCCTCGCTGGACCCTTACTATGCCTGATCATTGGATATGCAATCCTGATTTCGGTGGAGAATCTGAAAGTGAGATTTTTCGCATGTTTCGGTAAGCTTTCTCCTTTTTACAGTAGTAGCGCCAGTTTCACAAGTGTTCGGCCACACTGAATTGACTCGTTTATCTAGTTGTTGCACTTGGTATCTATCCAACAACCGGATTGTCACTCATGTGGCTCCAGGACAATACAGCCCGTCACTTTAAGCGAGCCACGATGGTTGGAATGACTCTTTGTTTCGGAAATACGGCAGGTGTCGCTGTTGGTCAGATTTTCACGACCCAGTCAGCACCGCAATATATCAAAGGGTTATCTATTAGTTTAGGGCTCGCGGTAGTAGCATTGACCATGGTTGGCGCGTTGTCAATTGGAATGATGACAGTGAACAAGAAGCGGGCTGCAAGGATCCAGAGAGCTGTGGAGTCAGGGGAAGTGTTGGAGAAGAGACCGGAGAAAGGGGACTATGATGTATATTTCCGGTATTCGCTGTAGACTATACAATCATTACAATGTACCATAGCTGCTAGATTTAGACATAGCTGCTAGACTTGGTTAGGGTTATGGATGCCCCGTGCTTATCATTCTCCACAGATAGGGGCAGTCCCCGCTTCTTGCTGCATGGCGCCGTTCCTCCTCTTCTACTACAATAATCTCGGAACTCATCTCCTCATGGCACCTCCTGCTAAGCGCCAGAGGCGCATATATGTAGCGTGAGTAGACATTTGCATCATACGTGGCTCAAACTAATACCGTACTGTATTCTATCAACAGCTGTCGGCGATGTCATTCGCAGAAAATCAAGTGCTCTGGTATCCAGCCTTGTGAGGCTTGCTGCATCTCCAGCAATCGTGACCAATGCGAGTTCCCACCTCGAGACCGGAAAGTCTCGGTTTCAGAAACGTATGTGACGCAGTTTCATCTTATACGAGTTGCTAGTAACCAAGACAATGCGATTAGGTACATCAAAAAGCTGGAAGGGGAAGTGAGAGAATTGAGAGCGCAACAACAGCGACCAAGTGCTGCTTCTCCGTCCGAGCCCACCATATACGAGGCTTCCAGTGTTACAAATGACCAGCCAGCGAGGTTCACGGACACTGATGTCTCAAACCCGCTACTGGAATCCCCTCCCGGGTTTGTAGCAACCGGGTCATCATCATCACCACCAGTCTATATTGGCGAATCCTCTTGTGTTGCCTTTGGTGATACTCTTCTGCAATGCGTGGATAAAGATGCAGATCTGGCAGCCTGGCCTCCACCGACATATTTTCAGCACGAAATTTTCAATCGCCTTGTCCGGCCAGACGTTGTCTTACCAGACAGGATCCAGTCTCGACTTCTAGTGGAGGTTGCAGTGCGGTTCATAGGAACTGACTATCATCTCCTTCTGAGGAAGACTTTCTATGAAAAGCTAGATCGAATATGTGCTGGAGAAGAGCCCCGAGATTTTGTGTGGATATGCAAATTCTTTATCTTGCTGGCACTGGGGGAGATGTACTCCAATCACCGGCTTAGGACGACGAGCCAGCGTGTGCCTGGCACGGATTACTTCCTTCAAGCCACGGGCCTGTTGCAAGATTTATATGAGACTCCATCAGTCGAGCAGGTGGAGGTTATGATTCTTTTTGTACGTTGTTGTTTCGTTACCTCAACGCACAAAGGCCCCGACTGACAATATACATCTAGTGCTTCTATGCGAATGCTCTTGGGCGTACAAAATCTGCATACACATATATTGGGATTGCAATGAGAATGGCCCTCGCTTTGGGCCTCCATAGAAGCTTACCAACCGATACGATGCTCAACCCTGTAGAGCGTGAGCACCGAAAGCGCGTCTGGTGGTCACTATACACCCTGGATCGACTTTGTAGCTCCATTCATGGATATCCCTTACTGATCAGTGATTCTCTAATTGACGTGGAGTTGCCGACCAACAAAGGTCTCAGCGCATCTGAGCAAGAGGAGTTTTCTGATCCTGCGCACTTGATCGCGACTATCAAACTTGCCCGGATCACAGGTCAAATTCGTACGTGAAAGTCTCAGATTAACCATTTCTTGCAAAACTAATCAATTTGAAAAAAATCATAGTGAGTGACTTGTATTGTCTACCTCAACGTACCCAAGAACCCTTTGTGCAAAGAGCACACCGGATTCTTCTGAGTTTGAGGAAATGGGATGAAGAGCTCCCCGCAAAGCTGAGCTTGCAGCAAGAGCACTTGCCTCGCCACGTCACAAGTCTTCATCTGCATTATAACAAGTGCGTTATCTCAACAACGCGACCTATCTTACTTTATCTATTCAAGAATCGCTTCTCCCTTATGGCTGACGCTCCACCGCGGACATTCTCGCCAACGACCCTCGCGCTCGCAGAAAGTTGTGTTCAAGCTGCACGAGCTTCTATTTCAATGCTATCACGATGTTTTGTAGAGGGATCTCTGGCATCTTTTGGATACTTCGATGCACATTACCTCTTCTCTTCCACGCTCATTCTGATCATGTCGGCCGTCATGGATCCAAATGTGGCCATGTCTGACGCTATTTCGTACGCGTTCACAATCCTGAAGGCTATGAAAGAAGATGGCAACGTCCCTAGCTGTGACTACTATGAAAGACTACAAAGAACAAGAGCGAGTGTGGGGAAGATGAGAGAAAATCGCGAGGCCGGTTCGCGCTCGCTAGGATTGGTCAATGGAAGCGAGACAGTGTTAGAAGCGCAGATACCTCCCCATGAAGCAGACGGCCCAGCGTTGGGATTCAGTGAAGGTGTTCCGCTAGATCACCCTCTCATAGATAGTTTCCTTGCGGATAAGGGGTTCGTTCGGGCTGACGGGATGGATCCCGAGGATCAATCTCTGAGAGACTTGGCTTGCGAATTGGGTGATGAGTTTCTTTTCGGGGCGCAATAGATTAGATGTACTCGTGAAATACTGATTGATATCTTTCAGAAAGAAATGACGATAACTTCTATTCTATGTATCAAGTTCAGGTCCGGCAATCGGAAGCCGGGCCCGAGTCAATCAACATCCATATATGATATCCCATCCTTGATAGTTTATCGGTTGGGTTGCATACAAGCCTTTCGGCTACGAAAGATTAGGTAGTCGTGTCTGTTACGTCCATATACCTTCAATTCACTCGATTATCGGATCTTGTCTTACTCGTCTACCGTCTGACGCCGGCAGGATGGAGAAGCAATCGGTCGTCATTCTGCTCAAACAATTGATGGAAAGACCATCTACCAGCGAAGAAGAAAATGCCATCGGTAAATTCCTAGAGCAACATCTCCAATCACTGGGTTATACCGTCGAGCGCATTCCCATCAGCCCGGATAGTACTCGATGCAATGTCTACACCTACATCGGATCATCGCGCAAGACACGCGTCTGTCTGACTTCACATATGGACACTGTGCCCCCGCATATCCCACTCCGCGAGACTGCAGACACTATCTATGGACGCGGCGCGTGCGATGATAAGGGCCCCCTTGCCGCTCAAATCATCGCCCTCGAAGAGCTACGTAGAGAAAGCCTCGTTCAGCCGGATGATGCATCCCTACTTTTCGTCGTTGGTGAGGAAAAGGGTGGACCGGGCATGCTTGCTGCCAACTCGATGGGCTTGACGTGGGACGCTGTGGTATTCGGCGAGCCGACAGAAGGCAAACTTGCGGTCGGCCATAAGGGTCACTTTGTGTTTGAGCTGGTTGGCGAGGGGATTCCTTCGCATTCTGGCTATCCGCACCGTGGACGTAGTGCTATTGCTGACATGATGTCTCTTCTGACGGAATTGGAACAAATTCAGTTCCCTTCTTCCGAAATAATTGGACCATCTACGTTTCACTGTGGGCAGATAAGGGGAGGCGTGGGATACAATATCCTGGCTGCAGAATGTACGGCACTTTGCGCGGTTCGCGTGGCCAGTGACTTGCCTCGGGTTGAGCGATTGGTAGATGAGGCTGTGTCCAAGCATAAACATATTCGTCTGGAGAAGAAATTCTCGTATCCAGAGTTGTACTTGGATCACGATGTGCCTGGGTTGGGGACAATGGCTGTGGCTTTTGGGACAGACGCGCCACGCCTGAAAGGCGACCATAAGAAATATCTTTATGGGCCGGGATCTATTTTGCTAGCTCATGGAAAGGATGAGCAGGTCGGCATATCTGAGCTGCTGGAGAGTGTTCAGGTGTACAAAAAGATCGTGAAACACTGCCTGGGATCGGCAGATGATGCCGAGTGACTCGTCGGCACACGAAGCCGAGCGGGCAGACTATATGTAGTATGTAGTAGTATGACTATACCTAGGTAACCACTAACTAGGTAGTCAACTAGTATATAGTAAGTAATATACTATCGCACGCCATTCGAGTACGTCAGATTAAGTACGGCGGGGTAATGGAATGAATTTCTTCTTTATCATCATCAACTGAGTCTTGAGCCGCGACTTGTGCTTCAACAACGAAGAAGTATACTCTCACATTTCGCTTTCAACCTTTTGAAAAATGACGCTCAAAACCCTCGGCGATCTACCGGTACTACCGTCCCCAGAGTCTTTCGCCTTGACCGCAGCCTACAACGAAGACCCGTACCCTAACAAGGTCAACTTGGGACAAGGAGTCTACCGTGACGACAATTGCCAGCCATGGGTCCTACCCAGCGTCAGAGAGGTAAGTCCACTGCAACCTGAAAGCATAAGCAAATCCAGAATCATACCTAGGGTATCCATCTCATACTTTACAGGCTGAGGAAACTCTACACAACCAACATGTCAACCACGAATATCTCCCCATAGCCGGAGACTCCAAATTCCTCACCAAAGCCCGCGAACTGCTCTTTGGTCCTGAAATCGCCTCATCAGAGAATATCGTAAGCCTTCAAACCGTCGCAGGAACAGGGGCAAATCATCTCGCGGCGATGTTCTGTGCCCAAATCCTTCGCCCGAAGAATGTCTTCATTTCCGATCCGACATGGGATAATCACTACTCAATCTGGAGAGGCGCCGCGCCGAATGTGGCGCAAAAGCTCTATCCGTATTATGATCCTTCTACCCGGGGACTCAATTTTGATGGAATGCTTGCAGAGCTGGAAACTTCGGCGGAGGAGAATGATGTGGTGATTCTACATGCTTGCGCCCATAACCCTACCGGTATTGATCCAACCCGGGAACAATGGAAAAAGATCGCGGAAGTTGTAGGCCGCAAGAAGCTCTTTGTAGTATTTGACTGCGCGTACCAGGGGTTTGCATCGGGTGATTCCGATGCAGATGCGTGGGCGATTCGAGAGTTCTATTCTACGTTGTTCACCGAGTCGTCATCGTCATCAACAACGCCAGCAGGCATGTTCGTCTGTCAATCGCTATCCAAGAATTTTGGACTTTACGGCGAGCGTATCGGAGCACTCCATTTGATTACTCCATCCTCTACTTCACCTGAGGGATCCAAGGCGCACTTGATTCAATTAGTTCGCGCCGAAATCTCCTGTCCTTCTTTGTTCGGTGCACGGATAGTCCATACTGTACTAGACGATGCTGAGCTCCGCTCGAAATGGGAAAAAGATGTACGAGTTATGGCGCTTAGGATCAAGGGTGTCAGGGCATTATTGAAGTCGGAACTGGAGAAGATTGGTGCTCCAGGGGACTGGGATCATATTGAGCAGCAGATCGGCATGTTCAGCTTCACCGGGCTTTCTAGGGCACAAGTGCAGGAGCTGCGGGAGAAGCACCATATTTACATGTTGAGCAATGGGCGCATGAGCTTGAGTAAATTAAACGAGGGCAACGTGGCGTATGTTGCTCGAGCTATTAGAGACGTGCTGTGAGCGTGAGAGTCAGGAAGGAGATTCAACATTTACTGGTATAATAGTGGTTGGTTAGATATTATCACTCGTAGCATGAGATCTGTACAAGATTCATTGCTTTGTATTCATTACATTTGAAATAAAAATGGTCATGTGAATATCTGAATTAATAGAGGATTCTTCAGAAACCATCGCGCTCAATCAATCTTTCACCCTTGAACCACCCTCCTCAAGCAGCGTGTGTAAAAAATGCGTACCTAGGTATGTTCTTCTCGCGCCAATTAGCCAAGGTATCTAAATAATATGTCCAACTGTAGGATCGAGCAGGCCAACTTCGAACACTTCTTTGACGAAATACATATCCTTTGGCTGGATAGTGAGTTGGCCGCGATGGATCGTGGCTTGAAGACCGTCAACGCCTGATCATTATTTCTGAAAGGCTTGTATCCAGGGCGCTTCGTCTTGTCCAGCAAGATGTCGCGGCGGCGTATCACCTTTTCAATCCTATTCAGCCGAAATAGCTTCTGCTTTGCGCGTGTATGATCATCCGCTAGATTGACCTTTTTGGATCTATCATAGGTTCGTTGCAAACGTTGTAACATCTTCTGGATAGCAGAACATCACTCAGGTTTGACTATGTCTTTTATTGTCCAGGGGCCAGGATATTGCTATTGCAGCTTCTTACTGGGCTTGAACCGCCTTGTGCAATTCTGCGGCCTTTCCACTGCTAAAATTCCTCCAGCCTGGGCAGCCTCCCAAGCGCCCCAGACCCTATCGAACGGACTTCCTAGTTGTCTGTGCTTTCGGGGACGAGCATACGGAGATGACATAATAGCATTTTGAATTTTTATGTCGTTAAAACATCTCTGCTTTCTTGAACATCATATATTGTTCCGCTGTAGTAAACTTCATTCCGTTACGAGTGAATTACCTAGGACAGGCAGTGAGATGATGCTGTATGCAGTTGAATGGGGTAGGTAATATCGCCAATGAGATTTCCCACTGTGCGTCGGGTGGCTCGAGGAAGCATCTCCAGAATCTGGAAAGCAGAGAGTAGGTTATCCTCGTAGCTTGCCGGGTAAAATGATAAAAAATAATTTTTGTAAGGCTCAGGGCAGAAGGGCATTTACAGTAACGTTTAGAGCAGGGGCCGCAGGATTACGGACACGGGCTCATGGTTAGTAACATCAGAGATGGAATACAAGTCACTCCTAACATCCAAAATATGTGGTGAAGTAGCTGCAGAATCACAGGGTCATTAAACTCTTCTTCAACAATCGCGGACATGGCAGAGGCTGACAATATGCCTGCAGGCTCTATGGCATCCTCCATGGTGGCTGGCAGACGTTCGAAGTTAGAAGCACAGAGGCTAGTCGGATTCTCCCGTTGACTCGGTTATGTCGATATCTCCCAAGTGTAAGGCTAAAAGGACTGGTGGCTCAAAGCAACGAGAATCGGAATAGTATCGTATGAAGAATGATGACAGGTAGAAGCTCCGGAGGCCGGGAAGGCCTACTAAGTAGGTTCGGAGGACTGCCTGATGCAGTACGTACTAACTAGATACAGTAATGAGGTGGCAGCACGTCTGGACGTGTGCCTACAAGGAAGCTATGGCCTAACAGGTGCCCCTCCCAGGAATCGACGCCGTCCCGGTGTCTGATAGAGCGAGTACCGGGAGAGATGAGTGTGAAGATCCGTGCGTCACTGAAAGCATATGGGATATGTGATATGTTGATGGCGGACGAGCGATTGCTGTAGAGCATGCTGACGGCGTAGAGACTGGAAGAAAGCAAAAGCATTGCCGTGTGACGCAGGTAATGGTGGTGAGTGACTGCCACGGAGGTCCGGAAATGCATAATACATATACTGGCGCGGAGAGAAACGCGCAACGGATCCGGAGCTGAGGGCGTATCCTAGGATAGTCTGAAGGCAAAGGGCGAGAGGGCCAAGGACAGTATAGTCCGGAAGATAAGAATAAATTTGATAATAAATAATAATGGCCATATATGGCATTGGCCGGGGACGTTTATGGTCATCCGGACTGGTATCTAGCTAAGTGATATGTCAGGAAAACGAAATAGGCAGTTTGACGATAGCATTGGCGCAGCTCTCGTGTACGATTCCGAGTCGCCGCAGCACTGGTGCTTTGGAAAGGAATAACATTCTCATATGCTACCCACTGGTTGGAGAAAGCGTAGAGCCCTCCTAGTCCGACGACGGTCTAGAGCGTTGTATTCATGTCTTGCTCGCAACACGTAAGGTTGCATGCTTGAATGTGATGGGGGAGGTTCCGTCGGACACCCATCCAATGGTCGCTGAGCGTAGGCGTTTGGGAGCGTCGTCCTTAAAACGTGGGGTTTCGGGGGATACTGCTTCATGTTCGGCTTCCTCATCCGCCTTGTCGGTGGCAGGGAAAATAGCATGGTCTGTTCGATCGTGGCGCTACCGGTATCAGCGAGCCAATCCCACGATACACGAACTCAGTTGCTGAAGGTAGGGCGTGGTTGCAGATTGATCGGGGAGGTATTTGTTAATGTCGGCAGTATCGACATCAATTGTCAGACGCGTCATCGTTTCAGAGAGCAGCATGGCCGTAATCTGAATGATTGGAAGAGGCTCCGTGCGGTACGTGGAGGACGGAATGAGTCGTGTTGAGCAAAAAGTAAGAGAAGTTAAAGGTGCGTCAATGTTAACGCAATGAGATGCATGAAGGTGTTGAAAGAACGGTCGCAAGGCTTTGGTGTCGAACAGAAGATGAGAATGAGTATGAGGATACGCGTAGAGTCACGAATCCAGCTACCGGTATTGGGAACACTTCATGCGACGTTGCTTATAATAGCGCATGATATGCCCCAGTCAGCAGTCAAGGAGTTGTGCAGAAAGGCTTCAGCCCACTGTTTCGCGGACCAGACCGTTTTCCCTGGTATTAATGCCTTGCGCTTAGAAGCCTTACACGTGGCGGTCATAATAGCATCATAACCGTCTTTCGTCTTCGGGACACAAAGGATGAAGTCGATCGTAACGGTATGAAATAGGACGTTCGGGGTGATGATGGGCTGGCACGGACCATAAAGAAACGGAATTGTTTTTTAGCGAAGAGCCACATCTGTCTGTATCTGAGGAAATTCCCTTTCTTCTCTGAGTTAGCCAACGCGTAATCCTCAAGGCATGTATCTGATGGCGAATTTCGAGTTTACTGCACCGCACCGAGACGCCCGACGACGAGTGAACGGAAAACACATCGGATTTTCCGCCCGAGTAGTGGCATAGAGAGTGAACACACACCGGTGTGGGTGCTGATCCCAGGCCGGACCGCCCCCAAGACATGGGCACCGGGCTCGATGTCTGCGAATCGGACGGTCATCAGTATAGCCTTTGAGTCCGCGCTCTTGGCTGTGATTCAGGCGTAGGCCGCAGTTCGTATGTGTCTTCAAATATCTCTCTCCCCCTCCAACCGGGCTTTTTCAGCTCTGAGGCTTTCCAGAAAGTCGTTAGTCAATGTGATTTCGTTGTTGACGTCTTCTTCGCACGTCGATACTACTTCACAGGGAGTCTTGTCATCTGCGGCAGGGGAGGTCGCCACATCAGCCCTCGTAGGCCGAGCGAGTGCCTTATTGATGAAAGGCAAAAGGTTGTAACGAAAAAGTTCTCCCCGTACTATGTAGTACCAACCGTCGAAATCTTTCTTCCTTGAGAGGCGTTCCGCGGCCTGGAGAGATGGGTTGTTGTTCGTAATGAGTTCAAGATCGGAGACTTGAGTCTCCATATCGTCGCTCATGTTGATGAAATTTGGATTTGTGCGTCAGTGAAAAAACTTTTCCATGATCATGCCCGGGGCATCCTTCCTACTCCGGAGTGTTCTTTTGGTGTTGAAGTTGTTGATCAGTGTCAGGGAGCGATTTTAACCGTTCTGACGATTGTCAAGGAGGCTCATAATCTGTTGAGCGTTCGTATGCGAATGTGAGGCTCGAGAAAGAAGAAAAACTCTCATTGATGATCTATCTAGGAGAAGAACGCACAACGAGGATATATCTCCTCGTCGGGCGTAGAACGCTGCTGGTTCTGCCACGAATATGGGATATTCCGACAAGGAAGCAAACATATTAGCTCTTCGATAAAATATGCCATTTTTGGCCGTCAAGTCGACGTTCTTTGGTTCCTTGAGTATCTGTTGTATACGTTGTACTCCTTCGTTATGTTTTTGAGGGCCACCTCGCCAATGCCTGCCATGTACTGTGCTTTAGTAGCGGAGGGTGCTGAGGTTGATGTCATATCGAATGCTCAATTTAACCACTTGTGTGAAGAAAGAAATGCAGCTCCGAGAAGCAGAGATGCGAATGTGATATCAGCTCTAGACTTTGTGGCCAACCAGTTCAGCGATCCTACCATCTCTTGGGCAAGTTTGGTGTCAGGTTGAGTCCCTGTGAATTGTGCAAACCACCATTCTTACGAAAAAGATATTTAACGATATGTCACAAATACGGCGACATTGGCTTTTGTTTTGTCGCCCTTCGTCACACCCGGTATGGATGTAGGATCGTCTGCGTATGTCTGGGATTCTATGATAAATTGCCCAGAGAGAAAGTAGCAAGCACAGATGTTTATCATGGCATCGTCGATGGGCGCGTGCAAAGGATTGTCTTCATTGACAATTTTGTCTTGTAAAAAGGCATCAATCGCGCCTCGTCGGAGATAAAGTGCTTTTGCAGCCATTTTGAAGACCAGCTTAAAAATGGTGATGTGGTGATCTTGAATACTTGAACGTAACGAGCAGACTTAAAATTCGTGCGGTATCGAATATGAGGAGACGTTCAAGTAAACTGGTGGAGAGAACATAACAGCAAGATGACAATAGAGTGTGCTGGTAAAAGAAAAGGTGGGCGCCGAGATAGATGCGTGACTGTTCTATGTAAATATTCCAGAAGATCGCGCCGTGGGACAACATACATAGTCTCGATCGCTTCGAGCATTTTCTCATTAAGTATAATTCTTCGGTCTCCGCCGTACCCTTGGATCTCCATGTGCATATTCTTTATAAGCTCACTAGGTGGCACACGCATAGGCGATTTCATTTTGACAACAATTGCTTCTTCTTTGATGTAGTATGAATCCGCGTCGAATCGATTATCGTTAGAGTCTGCGAAATATTGATTAAAGATCTCATTCGATAAGTTTAGAAAAACAAAGTATTGACTCGCGCAACCAGATTGATCGGCATAAATAGGTCTTCCAATCATTGTTCGAGGGCGTGTTCTCGTATTTTGGAAAGATTGTTTTTAGCGAAGATGAAAACTCCTTGTATTAGGGGAACCCTAATCTAACCACAGTTTAGTGCTAGCATTTTCATCTTTGGCATGGTACGGGCTTTGGTTTCCGCGATGGTTCACGTCGACCACATCCAGGTTGTCGAGGGTGTCTGCATCATCCTCGATTTTGCCAGTAGGCAAGCGTGACAATGCATCAGCGACGATGTTCTTCTTACCCGGGACATGAATCAGTTTCAAATTAAAGCGTTAGATAAATTGAGATGCGGTGACAAGACGTAGATTGGACCTATCAATAGACGTCGTATGTAATGATGTCTAATAGGCAATACTGACGGTAGCGGCATGGTCAGTGTGAATCATGGTTGGATTTTTATGTGCCTCCATAATATGGCGAATCCTCTTCAGGTCCTTCTTCTTAGCACGTCGCTCCTTGACGTCGCTCTTTGACCTTCTGTATACCCTGAGTAAGTACGAATTCAATGAAACAGCCCTAGAGAATGATCCATATATAGATGGTATTTAGGATTTCTTACCAGCGGCTCTCCTTGCCCACCCAAATACAGAGAGTTGAGAGTGTCGTTTGCCCTAAAGGCCAAGTACAGGAAGGCCTGCCTCACGGATATCTTGGCCGCTGTGGAGTTCTGTTCCCTTCGCACGGCCAATGAATATAGGAAGAGATTCGCAGCGGTCCTCTGGATGAACCATGTCTCATTATAGCTTGTATAAAACCCGTAACAGCAATAGTACATATCCATATACACTGCTATCTGGCCTGCATAAGTTAGCTGGAGAAAACTAATCATAACTAACTGGCTTGGAGACGCCCTTACCGAACTTTATAGCGAGAAATTCGGTCATGGTGGCATCCTTCTTTGTGAATGTCCAGTAAGAGTCTCGCGTGCATATCATTTTACATGGTTCAAGTCTGGGAGAATTTGACACTGGCATCAGCGTCAGTTGTGACCATGACATGATAGCTTAACATGTGGGATCGTACCTTGGGTAGCGATAGAATGCTGTTGCTCTTCTGGTTGTATAACAATAATATCAATGTCTGGATCATCGGATCGAGGGAAGTCGGATAAGATTCGTTTGCGAGGATGGAGATGTACAAGGTTCTCCTTTGTAAGAACATCCTTGATTGGGCTGACGGGACTGTAGAGATTGAGATCACAATAATCGATTTGACCAATCTTGTTCTGGTTGTCTATCCAAATCTTCTTTCTGACATCGGCGATCGAGTCAACTTTGATATTGCAGTCTATGGGGAACATATTATCAATATTGTCAGAGAATGCACACCACAATCTGCGCTGAGACGGTTCGGCCATTGTTGGAGAGGATCGGTTTGGGCGAAAAACCCAGGAGAAAAGATTGGCAGCCATCGTGAACATTCATGAGAGCACTGGGATGATGCAGCAATTGAGGAAGGTGCATCTGTTGTTGCGATGGAAGGTAATATGGAGGTATATAAAATCACATGACGTCAAATAGTGTCGGACACTCAGAGGCTCAACTGTTGGAACACTATTCCTATTTGGGTCTGGCTGTAGCTTAATTTGACATCAAAACAACCCCCTCTGTCTGCGCTCTCTTCTCAAAGGGCCACTCCAGCTCCCTCTGATTCGTGAGTCAACATATCTATCAATGCATTATATAGCACATACTAATAGTGGTCATATGTAGTCCTCCCCATGCCGCCGACCTCCCCCCTCCCCCCTGTGTACAGCGTGCCGATCCCATCTTCAAAAAGACGGTTTTTTCTCTTATAGTAACCAGTGGATACCGTATTCGCAAGTCGTGCCATTCCAACCAATCGATGCAGTGTCTCTCCGTGACAGGTCCAAGCAGCTTCAAGAACGATACAAGGAAGCTTGGATAGAAACTCGGACAAAATGGATGGAGGAGTTTAACACCTGGAAGGAAAAGCGTATCGTGTGGGAGTGGGAACTCCTAAAACTTGCCGCAAGCCATCAACATCAAAACAAAGTGGTCTTCCCCCCTGCCGCCGACCTGCTGCCTCCTACGACCCCTCCAGCAGCTGGTCTTACACAGGTTCAGTTTGATCTTGCCCAACTGGCAAATCAACCTCGTGTCCCGTGGCTCTGGTCCACCACGGGTAAAACTGATGAACCATACCAGCCGTCTGCTGAGGGTAAGTGGTAATATGATTGGGCTCGTGCATACCAAGGCAGTCCGGCCGTTGCCAGCAATGTGGGATGAATCATGGAGACTGACCTTGGCACTCAAACTATGTCATGCTAAGACTGCGCCGCTGCTACTCTATCGCCTTGTGGGGAGAAGCAAATACTGCTGCCATCTGGGGGAACGTTACCTCAGATTGGACGGCCAAGCAGCTTCGACGTATTGTGGTTGCAGGAATCTCCTTTGAGGAAATGATCATGCGAGCAAGCATGGCCATATACAATCGTGTTACAAATCCCTCCCGAGGCGTTTCCTCCGCTGTCACGATTCAAGCTGGAGACATACGGCATATGCTTGCAAATACGTCGGCACGGCGCCTTCTGGCACATGAAATCCAACGCCATCGACTGGCCATAGGCCCCAGTGGACTTTATAAACAATTACACGCTGATTTTACACTTAGATGGGAAACAATCTATCTCATACCAACCCTATCCAATTGTTTCCCAGCGGGACACAATGCCCTCCCTTATGTCGCTGTCAGTCCTTGAGGCATTGAAGATGCCACTGCCCAATCTATCAATTGGAACCAATCATACAAAGTCGTCGGGCATTCATGATTTGAAGTTTGTTGGGCCACTGCGCAAATGGCAGAACTTTGATGCTACAGTCTGCCAGGCAATTATGAATCCAGACCCAAAGCTTCGACGAATAATTGGTCATTTAAACCAATCTAAGGTGTCTAAATACTATTTAAGCAACAAGCTTGTTCAAGTTGGTCATGAGACTAGCGTCCAAGGTCGATTTCAACAAAATATTGGACAGATTATGTCTGCAATTCTGGCCGCGGAAGACTTGCCTATCACCACATCCGGAGGTACACACTGGTGTCGTCTTCATCCCCGACAAGCGGCCAATCTCTGTTCACGAGCATGCTCAAGGCGAGGAGTAACTGGCGCTGCCCCTTACATATACAGTTCACAGACGGCGTGAACTTCGAATGCTTCGCAATAACTCAATCAATCACTGGCTTGAAAAGCGGTTATCTCAAAGATTACAACGGTAACATTCTAAAATACGAACAAATGTGGATGTTCGCTAAGAAACCATACCGGTTCTTTATGATCCCAGGAATCCTCTTTGATACTGGGAAACCCCCTAAAATGCCTGGACTCAATGACTCCGCTCTAAAACGGTTACATATTTCGACAATTAGATAGGTTTCTGGTAAGATACCAACTATTGGCACTGTCCAGAACCGTGGTGAACAGAGTTTATGGCGCAAGAGCCTGTACCGGGAGGTGTTACTGCTGTCAGTACCTAGTGAATATAAAACTCAGGGAAGAAAGTGGCGGAGAGACATGTGTGCAATGTGCTCACCCGATCCTGAAGAAAGAAAGTTTTTACTCTTTCAGTAACCAGTGGATTCCCTACGCGATATTATCCACTTCCAAAGTACTGATGCTGCCGCCATTCGCAATCGGACCAAAAAGCTACGCCTCAGATCCCAACAAGCTTTGAAGAAGGCACGCGACAAGTGGATCGAGGAATTCGAGGCCTGGAAGGAGAAACGAATTCAATGGGAGTTGACAGTTCCATGAAAAAAATACGTCGTCACAGGCGGGTGGCGTGCAGCTTGCTTTGTTGAGGATCCAGTGCTGTCTTCCTCCTCTCTGATCGACTACTACTCCAACGAGTGTGAGCGTCTCTGATGCAAAAAGTTGCGCCAGGTTGAGGAGCTCTGCCAGGAGATATAGATCCCCCTGTACTTGTTTCTATCCGGCCCAGGAATCGATACTTAAAGACACTCGTCGAGCTCCACGACGCAACGCGGAAGGATACATATGCTTTCCTATGTACAATGCAGACGTTGGCCTTTTCCTGCGGGAGGGAGTCAGTGACGAGACCATTCCCTAGACAGCACTGGTGACCGCAATCAAGAATTGATTGAAGCATTGAGAGGATCGTGCGACCTAATGAACAATCTAAAATGGCACCTTCCAATCGATATCGAGAACGAACTCTCAAACACACCAGTCTATCAAGAGACTGAAGCTGAACCATTTGTAGAATTGCCAGTATGTGACAATATACTCACAGGGTCCATTACATGTGTTTTACACAGGTCTGCTAACAAAATTAGGATGCCCGCGATTTTATCTTCGCGTCTGATGTCAACAATGTGGATCTTGCCGAGAAGCTTCAAGCTGGTTTTGTTGAGCTGGACTTGTCATGTATGGGAAGAAGCTGAATGATGCGACTAGCCTTCTCCACCCAGACATCACCAAGCAAATTTCATACTCTGTGTCCCAAAGACAAAAGATGCGTATGATGCGATTATGACCGCGACTAATCATCTTCTCCGCGTGGGTAGCCACGCAGTCTGCTGGGCTGACAACTTCGCCGTGGTTCACGGTATTCCGGTACATAGCCCAAGCTACGACCCCCAAACCCCCTTCATCAAAACACCCCTTTCCCCGCTGATCTCCATCTCTCCGACAATTTTTTTTCACCCCGGCAAGACTTCTCGTCAGTACTCTCACTTCACCGACGTTTGTGACTCTGCGCAAAATCGTTTTCTAAAATCCAACTACGTTCTCAGTTTCGACACATCATTCCGTGCATAGCTAATCAAACCCGGTCTAAAGGTTTTCTAGCTGCCAATACCGAATCATCCATTACCGTATTCGAAGACGGCCATTTGCAAGATACGAAGACATACCAAATCAAGGCAGTATGCAAGGTTGATATGCGAGATCCTAAAATCCCAAACGTCTACATGCAGGAGGCTGCTGAAATTGTCGCGTGAGTAAAGCAATGGCGACGTAGTATACCTAGCAGGCATTTATAAAGTCGCATCTACAGGTTGAAGCCAGGGAATGTATTCAGCTCGCCGCGATGGACATGATTCATGAAGCGCGTCTACGATAAGAAGCATAAGTGGATCAGCTTTCCACCAGGCCACAAGTATACTTACGTTTGCACAAGGGCTACACCAGCATTCCAAGTTCTGAATTGTCACTACTGTTCGGCCCATTTCGTGTTACCAACCAGCCAACCAGCTGAGTACATATGCGACAGTATTATCGCGAGCGCAAATCTACAAACCAGCATCGCGATCGAGGAGTCAGAGAATGCATCTGAACTTTGCACTGACTCCGGCTTCGCAAAGTCGATTTACGAATCCTATAAGAGGCTTGATTATTTTGCCTAGGAGAAAGAAATTCATTTTTCTGCTCGAGACGACGAGTAAGAGCTTCACTTCAAACGTCGTAGCGGTATACCGCTGTCACAGATGAAGCTACGCTGGCAGTCACTGCGCCCTGTGCTACAAGAGGGTTATTCTGCATATGTCGGCGGTCTTTACAGAACAATTGGAAAACTGACCTCGGGATATTCCAAAAGTATGGCATGACCCGGTATGGATTCTCATGGTATACGTGAGAAGAATTATCGGATCGCCGAGATGGGAGTCGCTTGCTTGCCTATGTTGGACATTGAAGAAGATGAAACGGTATCAAAACTTGCGGAAGTCATTGATTCACAAAACATCGTCCACGTACGTGGTACCCCAGCAAGTGGAAAGTCAACCCTTTCTCTTCTGTTGAGGGACTATTATCGCCGGAATGGAAGAACAGTTTTCTGGCTTGGGATATGGGAACAAAATCTTCGGGATTTTGGTAATGAGGACCCTTGGGCGAATCTGGCTCGATATATCAGGTGCAACTACCAGACGCTTGATAAGAAACAGAATATATTTGCCAATGGTAATGTGATCATCATCGATGAAGCACAAACATCTTATGGAGACACTGCATTATGGAACCAAATTATCAAAGACATCCGTGGTGGAATTGGATACAAGGTGAAGATGTGCCTTTTCTGTTCATACGGCAGCCCATCAACAGGCATGCCATACAACAGGAGAGATCATGGGACGCCTGTAGATTTCGCTCCTACACAACGCATCTCATTAACACCATCAACTGAGCTAGGTTCGCCACCAATAGGCCTATTCTACAACAAAGACGAGTTTGAAGTGGTTGTGACGAGGTTGTGCTCTTGTGACGTCGTTGAAAAGTACACTATTGACAGAGATGCACGAAACTATATATTCAGTCTCATAAATGGCCATCCCGGAGCTGTGAAGTCCATAGTGTCCTATATCTTCGAGGTATGTATGAAATCTGCATCGCTGATTGTTCTATGGGTTTCACAGTCAGTGCTATTACTAGCATGCTGTACTCCTCAATCAGAAAGAGGAGGTCTAACTGGTTTTTAGTTGTACCGCTCCGAGGTTAAGCATAGAGTTATTCCTACTATAACAGAGGATATCGTGATTCAAGCCTTGAGGGATGATAAAGAAGTCTTCAGTCGTCTTAGGGGAACCGTTGTTTCTCGGTCTTTTCCTTTTGGGAACAGATTTACAACGGAAGCTGCAAACACTATCCGAAAAGTTTTGGAGGATGGATACGTTCTATTTGACGAGTCACTTTGCGGTATAAGATGCTGTTATGAAAATGGTTGGATCCACAGAGCAATTCTAGTGGATGACACTGAGCAGCAAAATAGTGTTGGTGTTCTACCATCTCGCTTACATGAGAAGTACTACTTCCTGAGTTTTGATGTTTTTTTTGTTCTATACTGATTTGTCTAGATACGTTGAGTACCTGATTGCTAAGGCACCAGCGAAGTTTCCAGACGAGACATTTCCTACGATTCAAAGCTTATGTATGAAAGTCCTTAAGGACTTCTCGCCAAAAAATCTTAGGCATTGTGTGCAAGGCAAATTGTCAACTGCGGCAAAACTTCGACCAGTGGAGGCGCAGTATCAAGATGAATTCTACAGGGCTTTCAACACCGTAGTAGGTCGAGGTGTGCCAATATCCAGTGAATGGTCCCGGGAGGGTGATGGCCGAGTCGACTTCTGGATTCCGCAAAAGCGATGGGGAATTGAGCTGCTCAGGGAACACAGTAATGTGGATGAACATTGCAATCGATTCAAGAAGGGCGGTCGGTATTATCCATGGATTGAAGCTGGCATGCTCGAGGATTGGATAATAATTGACTGTGCCACATCTTCACCCAGTAGTGGTATGTAGTCTCATCTTACACTTTGTTTTACATCCTTGATGATGTCAAACTGCTGACATCATTACAGAGCATACAGAACCGAAACTCTGGCGCGCTGTCTTTGAGAATGATTATTCCCAATTAATGTTGTTGGATTATAGAAATAACTGTCTGATGGGCCCTACTGTCTTAGTCAATTAAGAGTTGATGAGATATATGGAGCTCTCATTTGCTTTACCCATAATATTTTTCTATTATTCCTTTTACCTCTTTCAGTCACAAACCTAAACTATGCATCTCTTCCTCCGTTGCTACATCAGTCATGGTACTAATAATGAATTGTACTTTTTCCTATCGGGATTACGTTTTATTAGTATATTTTTGGACTCTATAAACGGGGGAAAGTTGACGTTTGTGTTTCCACTGGAAACAATTTCGTGAACATATTCAGTCCTAAACCTTAGCTAAAGCGGCAGCTTCCCGCGGGGAATTACGAGGTGGAATTGACGCCGTAAGAAGCTGTTAGATTACTAGGTCAATGTGGCAGCAAGCGCTGCGAGGTCTATTCCCGAGATCCAGCGTATGGCGCTAATAGT
>JAMAFX010000214.1:0-39367 GCA_023625875.1 Trichocomaceae sp. PYS4502 | reverse complement strand
TAGGACGCAAGCTGCATAGCTGCCTTCGTGGCGGCTGGGACAGCGTAACTGACGTAATCAATCAATCAATCAATCAATCTTATCTCTTAGTTATCTCCGATCGTATCTCTTTCACTCTATCAAGTTTCCTTTTTCAACTCTCCACGCAACAAACAGATGAGTTATGCCGTGAAACGATTTCAGTTTGGCAACATTCTGCCCAGACACACGACGGATTGCATCTGCTGCTGTACACCCGCTTGCCATATGATTGCGTCAAATAAGTATAGATGGATGAGGTGGTGTCCTCACTGCTCGCAATCTGTCTCGTGGAATGACGCATTGGGCCAAAAAAATATTTTTTGAGGACATGCACCGGAAGTATGACATACCTAAGTAGGTAATTTGGTTTTTAAATGCAGGCCTACGTTATCACGCTTCGGTAGGCAGCTCATTATCTAGGTGGAATCATTTCTAAATCGGTAAACAAAGACCAAAATGCTTTAGAAAAGTGATCCATGATACAAATCAGTCAATATATTGTCTGATGTGAACGGGAATTTCCGTTTCAAAAAATGGAAGAAAGAGAGACTTTCTACCATAAAAAGGCAAGGATTTCCCAGGCTTGCGTTGAGCTAACATCAACCACCAGCACTACCTAAGTACAACAAAACTCTATTATCCCAATCAGATACTTCTATCAGTCAATACCCCATTTCGTGAACTACACGGCAGTCAAGATGGCATCCCCTAAAGCAGAGAAGTTGGTTCCTGAAGGCGTTTCTAACCCATACGAGGTCAATGATCTCCTTCTGGTTTTCTTCGAAAAGAACCCAGATCTTTTTAGGGACTGGCGCATTTTCCTACTAGTTCTAATGGCAAAGCCTCATGATCTCACTGAAATCCAGCGGATTTATAAATGGTTTCAGGAAAAGCCAGAGGAGGTACTCTTAAAATTCCGTCGAGAGGTTCTGCTATTCCCCGGGGTGGCTGTTCCAGTCCCTTACAATTTCGACGAGTTGGTCTTAATCGAGGCTATGTATGGAGGCCGTATTGACCTTGATGCGAAGATATTGGAGGAAACACCTGACGACGATGCTTCTTCCTCCCACTTGAAACTTGGTTTCAAAACTCTTTACGGCATCCCATACGATCACTATGTCAAACACTTCAAGGACACTCCCGGAGATGTCATTGATACGTTGAATAAGCGAGCGAACGTGAGGTTCCTCCCTCATTGGACTATTGACCGTGACTGGTATCTGCATATGCTCCCTTGACTGGGCACGTTGAGTGAGGCTCAGATGAAGTTGTTTGGTCCCCAATACCAACTACAACCAATTAGCTTAACATTCTCTTTAAGCTATAGCGATAAGGTTTTCTCCTCGCTCCGAACTTGGGAGGCGCACTCGGTGTTCTGGTTCAGCATGTTTATGATCGTGTCATATCTTTGTAATTCGTTGTTATATTAATCATTAGCTAGGTACTTGCTGCAGTTTATGCTTTATTTAGCTGCCATCCCTTTTGTAACAGACGGACCTCATTGTGTCCAGTAAGTAAGCAACACATTGACTGCCGTGATTTCATACGGGATAGCGAAGGCTGATTTCACACAATTTAGCCAGTGATACAATAGGTTGTTCAAGAAATTATCATTTACCCATAAGGAAAAAGTAATTCCAGCCCATTGCAAAGCCCCAGGCATCATCCACCCAGAATCCACCTAATCGAACAAATGGGGAGGCTATTGGGAGATAGGTGACCATTAGGTACGTACCAAAGCATTGGTTCACACACCAGATGACAGAGCTGTAAAAAACAAACCCCAGGAAAAGGCCAGCTGGACCACCCTTTGTCAAGCTTGCCCCCATCTGTACGAATAGAGCTATTTTTTTTACTTAGATGGTTTTGACTCCCACATGATTTGGCACAACTCACATGTTCCAATAGCGCCCCCCACGGCCAACATCTGGATCTCCTTCCCACCTAGAGTCCGGTGGAGATTCTCCGAGCCAGCAGAGATGAGCTTCAAGGTCGCACCTTCCAGCGCGTTGGGCATGTATCTTCTTTTGGAGGGAACGACTATGGTAAGGAAGCACATCCCAATCTCAACTATAGCATAATGTTAATACACGGTTCACCAGCTACTGGATCTTGCTAAGAGGCCAATTCTGATGTGAATAACCTTGGAAAAGGAACTGAAAGGAACGTATATCAGTATGTATGGATCAGCCCTTATCTATGCTACTCCACTAGACTTCTGAGTCCGTCTCATTCATATCACCCTCATTCGAATCATCCATAGTGCTGTACTTACGATCGGCAGCGACACAAGCAATGCTCTCCATATGTGGGAGACTCAACAAGTGCTGCAAGTCCTCCGATCAATTGATTTTGGATTATACGGGCTATATGTATCCTAGTCCGAGTTGACATGCAAAGGGGTGGAATCGGCTCCGTGTCGAGCCTCACTTTTTTCGGTTTCTTCAGATACTTTTTCTCAAAGAGCACGGGGAGATCAAACGATTTCGTCCAGACTCCGTGACCCAAGTCAAGTTCCTCGAGGTTCTTAAGCCTAGCAAGTGTCACGACAATGACTGTATCCGAGTAGCGTAGCTGTATGTCCTGCTGTTTCTTGTTTCGACGCTTCTCTTCTTTTGGGCGAGGAATTTGATCGAACAACCATTCATCTTCCATCCCTGCGACGCGCATTTCTTCCTCATCATCAATTTCATCGATCCAACAGAGAAATGCTAATTGTCGTCCTGTAGTTTGTGACGGTATTCGCCAAACGAAAATTGCGCATGATAGTAATTGAATAACTCGAATTGTGCCGAATTGCACCTACTACAATGAAATCCCTCTTTCTAGTTTATTTCAAATCTCTTTAAGTTTAATTCCAACATAAATCTATCTCAAACTCTCAATTCAGACACACAATCACCCATAAAGACAAAAACAAAAATGACATGGCAAAAAGATAGACAAAAAAGGAAAGAGGTTGCTATCGGCGCATTTCGTGGTCTCTCACGCCATTGTAGGGCTTCTGGACTTTCTCGTAGTCGGTCTGCACTGCATTCTCTGGATATGGTACTCCGTTTGCCTTGATGGATTCTTCCCATTTGCGCCTAGCTTCGTCGCACTTCCATTGTATCTGACCTCTCTTTCTTTTATGTCCTGAGAACCATCTGAGAAAAGTCACATTCCCTCTCATATTCAACATATCAATCAGCTGTTTCGGTGCTTTGCGAAGCTTATCGTAACCGAGAGAGTCCCACTGGAACCCATAGGCCTTGAAGAATCCTTGTGATGCGGTGTTGAATGGGCGAGATTGTTGGACCAATCTGTGTTCTTCAGGGCTTCATAGTCGTTGAAGACGTCTGCACCATGGTCAATCGCATTTCGATTAAAGCGGGTTTCGGCATTGGGTGTTGTATGTTGTAATGAGTCTCTCTAGCTCAGCAACGCGAACTTGCCAGTGCGGCCTGTTCCGAGTCTCAGCTAATTCCTCCTGCTCCGCAAGTTGCTTCTCCAGTCTGGGCATCCGTTCCAGTTCCTTGGACTGTTGCGCCAGTTGCTTCTCAATTATGGGCATCCGTTCCAGTTGTTTATCAAGTTTCTCCATCAACGATAAACCCCGGTTGTTCCCGATCCGACGCTTTTTGTTCTCCATTTCCCAGACTTCGCTTGTTGGTGTTTTTGTGATTTCGTTACGAAAGTATTGCTCGACGTCGGCTGTGTCTCTAACCCTCTTGCGGGAGATGTCATCCTTCTTGTAGTAAATGGCATCGTACTGTTCATTCGTTTATAGCCGGTTAACTTTTCATTCTTTCTTCAAAATTCAAGAAAACATAAAAAGGAAATGCCAAACTCACAAGCCCCCCTTCCTCGGACTTAGGTTTTGAGTCGATCTCAGCGAGAAATTGCCCATTGTTGGCCCTCTTGTTGGCCTTCCGTGCCGCTTCAGGTCTGCCCGAGCCGGTCATTGTCATTTCTCTGTCCATAGTTTCGAATGCTGGTGTATCGTCTACTAAGAAATGTAGATATCAATGTGGAAGAAGACGTCGGGAATTGAGGTGCAAGCAACGCAGTGTAAACAGTTCGAAATCAAATGGGAAAACTGCCAGGATCTACCAATGCCATGTTTATAGAGAGAGAGAGGGAGGGAGGATATCTTGTCGTGATTGAATCTTTTGAGTTGATTTTGCCATGAGCTGAGTCCACTTAGGAGACATTGTGGTTCAAAGATCAACATCCTTTCTTTACAGCTTTTGAATAATCTCTTGTTTGCATCGAAAGGAACGTCAAAGCCCAAAGAAATGCAAACATGGGCCGGCTATAGCAAAGCCAACAAATGGATGATAAAGAAGAGCTGTTTGAGTTCGTTTGTGTACCTGGACATTTTGATACAAGGAAAGATGGCAATCCATTCTTACCCTTCCCACCGGAAACTCAACATTTGAACAAGGTCTTTGTTGGTTTAGCACGGTCCCAGAACGCGAAGCCGGGATTTGTGCAAGGCTAATCCAACTAGCCTACAAATGTTGAGCCTGGATCAATAATATAGTTGAATTCCTTTGATGTCTGATTTCTAGGACTAACTAACGGGAGATAGCCCATAGTGATCTCTGTGTAGGAGCTTCCAACCATGATTGTTCGTACAAAAAGAGGGCATTCCACAAAGAGAGCGTATTCTGTAAAGAGTTGATGCTATTCCGAGCATCTGAAGCTGGTTCACCAGCTATTTATCATCGGCGTTTTTACAGGTGAATGCGCGGGAGCCAAGCTGTTTGAAAAGATAGAGTGCTCCTCTTGTGACTAGTAAATGGACTCAGAAGCCTTTGCTTTCAGTGAATCCCTCGGGTGTTGACATCGAGGACCTCACATACTTGATATTTTGACGCTTCTCGGTACATAGCAGCGCCGGGATGGTGGGTGTTAGGGCTATTTGACGCGGAGCGCTGTCCGCACACCGACTCGTGATATATCCCAGGCCGTATCCTCGGAAATACCGTTCGCTTACAATGATGTTGCATGCGCTGGGTATATTTTGGCATATCGGCAGGGACATCTATCAGCATATCGTGGTTCTCCGTGATGGAATAGAAGATAGGTAGTTCTTGCTGCCAAATAATCGATCTCTTAGTTGATCTACCAGAGTTCATTTGGTTTAAGAAGGAAGAATGGGTATCCGTTCATGCAAAGCAGGTAATCCAATTACACGTACCCATATCTACAGACAACTTAGGCCCAGCCTTTTGATTCTTATCTACTCAAGTTGCTACCACCATGACACGACTATCTCTCTTCCCTTCCTATTCAATATGCGATCCTCCAACGTCCAAATCACCACCTTAAGCTGGCGCTCCGTATACAAGAGAAATTGTGTGTCGACTATCCTATGTATTTCGCAGACCCACTTACCTTGATCGGAACAAGGGATCTTGGACGTGACCCCCGCGGTATAATCATTTCCCGATCTGCAGTCGCTGCTGCTGCCACACGATGGTAAATGAGCGTGCAGAGATGCATTATAAGGGAGGAGCGGACAGGATTCCTCGTCAGAGCTCGATGAATAACCCCCAAGAGAACTCCGTGGACACCCCTGTTCCTCAATGTCGATCATTCGCTGCACTATTTTTGTACCCGACATAGATTCGCAGATCCCTTCGCGGCGAGGATGGAGTTTCATCAAGTGCAAGGCCTGGCGTCGAATGCTGGGGTCGCGATTGCGAGTTGCGACTACGAACAGTATCTCGAGCACTGTGCTGCCGAGGACGAAAATTGGGTGGTTGGGATGATTTTCTCGCTCGTCATTGGGGGTGGCGGCGGCGGCGGCGGCGGTGGTTGTAGTATTAATAATGTAGGAGGGTTCTTTCTCGAGAACCTTCCTGACAAGATCCAATATTCTCAGGCACAACGGGGATAGCTCGTCGTGAACATTTCCTTCGTCCCTCGGATTCGTAAATGGAAATAACACAAAACGTGCATATTCTCGTCGAAGACGAATGAAATCCAAAGTGCCAGCAGCCTCAGAAGTCGTGGAACATCCCATCATCGTCGACAGCAGGAGGGAAAACCGGACATCCCATATGTCGCATTGACAGATCAGGAGCTGAATTTCCAAGTGCCATTGCTCAGACAGGTATTCAGTAAAGTTCAATCGTAGAAACTTGTTGAAAACGACTTCCAAGTCAAAATATGCCTCAAATAGCGATTCGAAAGGTTGGAGTTCATTAGATGACGACGATGAAGACGACGAAGAGACTATAATATCCTCATCCTCCCACTGTAATAAAGCCTCCTGACCGCTAATATACGGACGAATCTGCGTATCTAGTCCAATAAACGTCAACAACAGCACATCCACAATCTTCCTATCTGCCTCGGAGATGTTTTGATGGCTAAGACGCCACTGTTCAATCAACCTCATCCCGTTTCTCACATGCATAAATGCCTGCAATTGCCGTCCCTGCAGCGTACTAAGACAAGTAAACAGAATGCATGTCGTCAAAATGACCTGCTGGTCTCGGAAAGTAATCTCTTCCTGCGCAATCAGCTTGTACATCCACTTGATGGCCTTGTTGAATTCTCGAAGACCAAACGCTATGCCGCTGTTGTCCGTAGTTGGGCGCGGGATATCCCATGGCGTATCATCGCTTAAATAGCCGTGATGTATGCTGCCAAAAGCAGTGATAGCATGAAATAGCGCGGGATATTGGTGTGCAACTTGCAGGGTTTCCCGGCCCCAGAATTCGTTGCCATGGAATCCAGCTAGACTGGAGGATGTCACGGATTGGAAGAAGTGGAAATTTTTCTTCTCCAGCTCGCCGCCGTAGAGCGGTATCCACGATAGGCAGTAAGGCGAGGCCGTGAAAGTAACCGGGTTTGAGTCCTGTGATCGTGCAACGGCCGCGTTGTATAGATGGCGGCTTCTACTACGACTTTTATTAACGGTTTTGGCATTCGTGCTGTCGACAAATTCATGCTCCTTCTCCTCGTCCTCGTAACCGTCGCATCTGCGTCCAGTTGATAGACACTTTTCGCAGCTGATAGATTTAGTCAATTTGACAGGCATCATCATAGTGAACGGCTACATAAGCTAAGGACAAACCTACCTCGGTCTACCTTCGTCACATTTCACTCGCCGGATTCTGAAGGAGCAGAAATTAGTTAGACTATCTGAACAATCAGTCAGCGGCTACGTGGTAGGTACATACTTGCAAGTCAAACATCCTGTTCGGACCTTGGGCGCCCATCGCCGGCGCCGGGGAGCACCGGCGGCTATATCAACCGCGACTAGAGATGTGCCGTGACTGTGCGTTGACATACTTCGATCTAGTACAATAGGTACAATAATTCTGGAGAAAATTGCAAGTGCAATGTTTGTTAAATTTGGAAGTGAAGTGGATGACTGATTGATCATCATCAGCCCCTAGCCTCTAGCCCTAAACCGGACTAGTGTGTGTTACGTTTCCTAATTTGGCAATTTTCAGCCATCTCATCTTTTCGACCCTCTGAGCTTCCTGTATGTACATGTCACGCTATTCCATTTATTCTGGCAATTCGTTCAAATAGCACGAAAATTTCTGATACACGGATGTTCACCTTGAACATGTAATTGGTCTTCAGTCCTCCAACTGTCTTCTAAGCTAACCGCCCTTGAACCACATAGTCCTTCAGTCTGATCTCCTGTAAACAGAAATCGCATGTGAGTAAATTTGTTTCGGAACTAATAAAGAATATAAACGGGCTGAGTATTAATGAAATTGCACTCACCTCCGGAGAGTAACCAGAGTCGGCACCTATATTGCTGATAAAGCCAACTTCAACGCCGGTCGCGGAATCAAGGGCACGATCGCCAGGTTGATGAATCTCAGAGCTAGCTGGGATGTCTTTAAAATACGAAAATTCAACTCCAGCTAGATTAAAGCTTGTCAGAGTAGTAGACGGGGTGAAAAAGCGAGCATGATTCAAGGATCTCATGATGAAAACACATGCCAGCGCGAAACAGACGCAGCAACAGGGAATGAAAACAAAAGCTATTTTTCACCTTTTCCTTGATCCGCGCCCTGAGAATGTACAGAGGGTTTCTTCTCGAATGTCTGCGTGGAGGGCTGAAAAGGGGGCCCGGAGAAAGCGCCAGGGTTTGCAAAGATAGATTTACCGAAGGCCAGACCCAGTATTACTGCTCGCATTGAAGATAGATGGTTTGACCCCACTAAACAGAGAATTTCCATTGTTTTGAGATGGGGTTGCGCCTGACTGCCCAAACAGACCGCCGCCAGTGGTATTGGAAGAAGCAGGAGCTGCCTGTGCAAATGAAAACGCTGCGGGAATCCCAAAACCTGTTTTCTTAGCCCTTGTATTTAAATTACTAACGCGAGGAGATGGCAACTTACCACTTGTCACAGGATTAGCCGTCTGTGTCAATGATGATGCATTGTAAATTGGATTAGCAATCGGCGCCGAAGGGGTGACTGTTGAGCTCGAAAGCGTGGGAAACCCATTGAATTTCGACGCTTCTAATCCTTGGTGGTTCGCGCTGGGGTCGGTAGCAGTTCGCTTTGTGGACTTATTCAGAGTTTGGCCTGGCGAAGAGATTGGCGTTGAAGAGGTTATTGCTGCGGTGTTCAAAGAGGGGGATTTGGCGTTTTTGATCTCGTTGTTTCGATAGTCCAAGGATAAT
Source organism: Trichocomaceae sp. PYS4502 (assembly GCA_023625875.1). Lineage (NCBI taxonomy): Eukaryota > Fungi > Ascomycota > Eurotiomycetes > Eurotiales > Trichocomaceae > Trichocomaceae sp. PYS4502. Next base: position 30,699 of record JAMAFX010000214.1, on the reverse strand, counting down.
TTTCTCGCATGACGTCTGCACAACTCTAAGCTTTTCTGGAGATGTGTCACTTTCTCGGCCGTCTGGCTACGCAATTCTCGAACTTCTTCCGATTCAAATGCAATTGCACCCAGCATCTCCTCATTTATTTCGGAGATCGTCCGAGGAGATAGCAAGCTCTTCAGGTCATCCATCAGACAATTTTCAACGCCAAGGCACGCAACATTATCCACAAACACGTCTAGAGCAACTGCATAGTACGCCTGCATTAGGTGAAGTAGCTCTCTGCAAGCCTGCGTATCGGGGTCCTCATTAATCTCATTCTGGAGGACGAGAGCGTTCGCAGTATTCTGGCCTCGTCCCGTCTGTGCGACTGATTGAGCCCGTTCGCCTCGCTTTTGATTCTCCAGCTTCAGCAGGAACCGAGGATTGAGTGTGGCTGGGTGGCCACGAGCATAGGGAGAATGTAATTCGATTACTTTTTCTTTGAGACGCTCCAACTTCTTATCCATGGCCGGGTCGATGATCTTCTCGAGTATGACTTGACTAACGCTCTCGTCGGCGACGTGGATCAAAACATCATTTAGAAATTGCTTCACAATGTTCCAAGCACTCTCAACAAAGTCCATGGCGATACCTTTCCAATTCTTCGATTGGCTTATGAAAAGATCGCCAACTAGTAAAGGCGTGAAAGTCCCTGGAAGTTCTTTCCCTTTGCTATGGTCGAGGAGACTGCGTATCTCTCGTAGATAATCATCTTCAGAGATGACCGTCGTGTTCCGATTAGTAGTAATTTGAGGCATGTTCGAGGCATCGGTCACGATTTCGTAAGTACGGCCATTCTTCTGCATATCCTCAAGGAAGTCTTGCTCTGCTTGCCTCACATTTGCACGCAACCGTACCTTTTGTTTGTTGCTACGGGTTGGATCTCTCAATTCAGCCCTTGTAAGTCGGAAAAAGGGATCTTGGTAAATGCCTTCGCTGCCCGCACTAACAAGCTCATGAAATCGGTCGGCCACGGCTGTCAAATATACACGTTGGCTACCGGGCGTATCGCGAGCTGAACCCAGCCGAGTCAATGTTTCCTTGCACGTTGCCAGTTCATTCTTGATTTCCTTCAGAACGCCGGGCAGCTCTCTCAGCATTTCTTGATACAAGGCATGGCCAAGCCTCGTTCGGAGAGCCTCTACATCGCGCTTCGAGGACGGTAGACTCTTCCATATACCAGACGAGAAAAATGCCTTCTCCTCTTCGTTGCCGTCAGAAGAAGAGTCTTTGTGCTCGTTAAAGTTGGCGTTTCGAATGACATGCCAGTCCAACTTGAAGTAAGTTTCCTTGTTACTGGCAAGAGCAAAGAAAGCAGACTCATCGGGGCTATCTTTGACGAGACACTCAAGTTTTGTGATGATACCCATAGTCCTGCTTCCAAGTGGATCGACTGTCTTGGCCATCTCCAAAACAGCTTGGTCTGAAATGTCATTCTTAGCGGCCACGATAGCCAAGACGATGCTTCGTGGTTGCGACATATATTCTTGCACCAAGTCTCTAGGGACTCGCACATCTTAGTCTGTCTGTTCTTTATTAGGATGACGTATCAAGCCTGGAAGATCTACCAGCGTCAAATGCGGCAGCTTGGGACCAGACACATCCAATCGTAAAATGTCTCGCGAAAATGTGCTCTTTCCATCCAGGCCCATGACGGTCTTGGCCTCTGAGATTATGGTTGGAAGTGCTGCATGATTGGCGAAAAGCTTGTGGAAATTCAACAGAGTTTGTTTATGTGCTGGGGTCGCGCCTTTCCCTGGGGCGATCTTCGCGGTAGCCATGTCATGAGATGCGCGACGAAGGACGATTTCGGTCGTAAATTGGGTGCGTAAGACAGGAAACTGGATGCCAGAGATGGATCTTAACACAGAGCTTTTCCACGCACCCTGATCTCCACAGACAATAATCTGTGGGAGAGGGAGGTGGCGGTTGACTCCATGTTGTCGAAGCTCGTCAACCGTGTCAAGAAGGACTTTTCTGTCCTTTGATTGAAGAGCTTGTAGCTGTGCGATATTTGACCACTCCATTGTCGACTGGTTTTAGACAGATGGAAACCTTGGAAAGTGAGGGTGGTGTGAGAGATGATGTGAGGATAAAAGGGGAAGCCACGTGCAGGATAACTGAAGTCCCAAAAGGGAAGGATGTGTCTGGTGCAATATGTACTATGTGAGACTACTGCCGTTCGATGCCGCCTTATGCTCCAGTATTCAAAAATCATGAATGAAGTTATTTTTGGTTCGAGAATTCTAAATTGTTGCACTTGAATTGGTCACTCGAATGTCGGACTGTATCACAGGTTCCAAGCGTAGCAGCCTAGTGAGAGTATTGACAGTCTTTTGATAGAGAGAGGGGGGGGAGAGAGGGAGAGAGTGAGTGAGTGAGTGAGGGGCAGAGAGAGGGAGAGAGAGAGAAAGAGAAGGAGAGAGAGAGAAAGAGAAGGAGAAAGAGAGAGTGGGGGGCTTGATCAAGGCTCATTCATATCTCAGCTTTTGTATCAGTTAACCATCTAGGTAGTAACATGCGTATCTGTTGTATGCACATGGAGAGATTTGTATCTTGTCTACAATACTAGACCGAACAACCCGTTGGTCTGCAATAACGATATGTATATCTCAGAAATCCCCTTCAAATTCCCAACACCAATCCAAACGGTGATTTTTCCAGTTCCAGAGCGAGTCACCCGGGAACCACGTATTGTGCACCATGATTGGAATTGTGCGCTGGCCGTTAGGATCTTCGCTGATCTCAATATCCTTGAGCACAGGGAAGGCATGGGATAGATTACGCACTATCTTTTCGACGTGGCCCGTACTAGACAGTAGGTTAGAAAGGACGTTATCTCGAGATAATTATAAGATGGGGAGGTAAAAGTAGAACTCACATGAAAGGATCGGAGTTGTCACAGTGGCCGCTGACATCCGTGTACAGGGAGCGGATTTTGGACATTTTTCTCAAGTATGGAAACAGAGGGTTTGGTAATACTAAGAGACTTTCATAAAGGTCTATGTTGTATCCCAGGCAAAGAGACTCGATGTTCGGCCAGAGCGAAGCAGCAGATAAAAGAACACGACGGCCGTCTGGATCCCAGTCAAAGAGCAAGCAGACATCCCGCATTCTGGGAAGCGATGAAGCTAGTTCATCAAAGTCATTCTCATTGAATGATGGAAGCATCTTGATGGGAGTGACATTCTTCAGGGCGAACCTTTCAATACTGTCGATGTCTTTCTCGCTTGTACGGATTTCAAGCTTTTCCAGTTTGCGAAGATGCTTCAATGACATGACTTGGTCCGTCCACAATGTATGCGCGGTGGTAAATATGATACTCAAAGACTTCAACTCCGTGAGCGAGCCAATAGGCGCAAGTACGTCGTCTGGGTAATTTCCATCAACCCGCAGTTGCAACATTTGCAGGCGTCTCAAGTCTTGTAGGCCAGGGATCACTTCAGGTCTGACAATGATGCTCAGCTCGCGCAAGCTATGACATATCGAGCTCGTGTTGAGTTCTTCCAGCTTGTCTAAGCGATATTCCAGACACAGTCGTCTAAATGGTCTACTGAATAGGCTCTGTACTGTAGATTTTGAGAGTAACTGGTTCATAATAGCGTCAACAGTTGAGATCTCGGCATTGCCTTTGTTAAAAACCGAAAGTGCGCGAAGGGATGGAATTCCCTGGAGCCAGGAGTGGAAGTCATCCCGAGTCATTTCATTAGCGATGTTCCCAGATGGCTTTTTGAGCCTGAGCTCTTCGAGACGCGTGCATGTGTCTTTCAAAGACAACAGAAGTTTCTCCGACAGCTTTCCCCCAATGAACCAGAACGCCTTGAGAGACGGTTGAAGGTACGGAATGATGTAGTCGATAGAATCGCTCCTAAGAATAATACCAGGCATAAACGAGATCTTCTCAAGCCTTGGAAGGCTCGGCTGCACAAATGCCTGGATTATATCGTCATGATAGCGGATATCGTTCAACCCGAAAATGAGAGAACGGACGAGTACTAAGTAAAGGCCAGCATTTGGCGAGTTGCGGATGTGCCATATTGCTCGTAAGGTAACCTCACTCCAGATGAATGCGGCGACTTGGACATGCCAGGATTTATTGACGCGTAAAGCATTTGACATGGACTTTCTGTCGGGGTGAACTGCACTGAAAATGCTATGTCTTAGTTCAGCTGGCAGGCGTGCGAAGAGATCTGCCATCGTTGCCCCCTGATGACGAGGTTCGTGGGGAATGGGTTAGGTAGGCCAGAACTTGGTTCTTTTGCAAGAGAAGTAGTGCCCATGGAAAAAAACAAAGACAGTACAAAGCTCTTATCGGACAGGCTCACGTGACGAACGATGCCCGTTTGTCCAGGCAGGCACGATGCACTTATTGTGGGCTTGCAACAGGCCAATCGCAATATTCAAAGTGACATATCAATACTGCAGTCAATTATCTCCGCTATAGACCTACAGACAATGCCTCTCCTGTATTCTGTTCGAAGGTTCCTATTCGCGCTGGGCCATCATCCTTGCCAAGTTGGTGTTCTGCAGTTCTCAGTTTTGGATCTCTTTTACTCGCTTACGAATATGTAGCCTATAGCCCTATACCTAGGTAGGTAATAGGTATGGCTGAGGCTAAGAAAAATGAGCTAAGCCTTATTGGGATGTTCCACGGTTGGATTCGACCGCTGAAGGCAGCTCCAATCAGAATCGCCAAACAGTGCAATTGTCTCCCAGTGCTGTAGTGCTGCGTGCTGTAGTTCTGTAGAAGGAAGAAGGAAGAGAGGAAGGTGCTGCGCCATGGGCCATGAGGGAAGGAGCCGCGAAGGCAGCCCCGCATTCCCGCTTGGCACGCTGATCTGCGTGTCTCTTTGCGGACTAGCGCCGCGGGTCCGACCGGTACAGAATGGAGTGGCCTGATTGGGCTGACGATTGACTGACTGACTCAATGCCCGAACAGTCAACTTCTCTGCTGCAACAACACCTTCCTCCTTGCCAGATCGCCGAGAGCTCTACATATACGTACTGTCTATTCACAACAAGCACGACCATCGACCTTCGCTCACTCAATAATCATTGCGACCTTGCCCGCATTCTTCCATCGCTCGTGGCTCTTTGTTCACTCCGGTTGGTCTTACCGGGTCTACCGGCCGCAGCGTCCGACGACAGGACGGCACATCATCATTGAACGCCCAACTTCTCGCATTAATAATATCTAGTATTATCCTTACTCTGAATAAGCTGTGGAAAGTCGGAGGATCTTTGGCGATTGTGGCTGAGCAGCATCCAGACACCGGACGCCAGACACCGTGACAGTCTACAGACAACAGGTACCCCCACTTGGGCAGGTCGTCACATGTTTCCATGAGTCAAAATTCATACAGCTTCAACGTTCTTTAATTCAACACACAAACATCCTCCACGATACGCCAAGTCTTCCTTTTCATTGATATGCAATTTTGACTATCTCCAAAATGACATCCCCGGTGACATCCCCGACATCTCTGCCAGAATCCATCACGCCGACAATCAACCTGCCGGCTAACCAGAACGAGCCATCACGATCTACAGACAGCTCGCTGGGCTCACGGGACACGCGCCGAATATCTTTTGCAGGAAGTGACCCGCCGAGAAGACGATCTGCACAGTCCAGCAGTTCGGACAGCCAGCCTCTCACCGAGGTCATCACCGGCAATGGCGGTAGACAGACACCGGTAGACGGCCGGCCACCGAGAAGAATTTCATCTCCTCCGCCTCCGAGGTAAGCAACGAGATGCTCTACTTATTTGCTTATTTTCGCTTCTTCATTGACTCCATCAAATACTGAATGATTTCTGTTGTAGTACTTATCAACGTGGTGTTTCATTCGACACGTTCGATAATCGAGATGCGGCCGATTTTTCGTTTACCTTAAATTACAAACACAAGAATTACCAGGCCACCAGACGGAGCCGTACTTTTCTATGCGGAACAGACCAAAATGACTACTCTGAATTCGCTCTAGATTGGTTAATCGATGAGTTGGTCGATGACGGCGACGAGGTGATATGTCTACGAGTGGTTGAGAAAGATTCGAAAATAGCGAGTGATGCCAGTCTCGACAGCGGCAAATACCGCCAAGAGGCCGAGAAATTGCTGCACCAGGTTATCTCGAAAAACCAGCAAGATGAGAAGGCTATCAGTTTGGTTCTAGAGCTCGCAGTAGGCAAGGTGCAAGAAATTATCCAGCGAATGGTATGTTGCAGAGATATCCTGCATTTTCATTAACCGTACATAACAAGGCTGACGAGAATAAACCAGATTCGGATCTACGAACCGGCTATTCTCATTGTGGGAACACGAGGGCGTAGTCTCAGCGGGATGCAGGGCCTGTTGCCTGGCTCGGTGTCCAAGTACTGTCTTCAGCAATCCCCCATTCCAGTTGTCGTTGTGCGCCCATCCACCAAGCGCGAGAAGAAGAAGAAGAAACGCCTTGCCGACCCGACGCGGCGCAGCTATGGCAATATCCTTCACATTACTGAACAACAAGGCAGTGGTTTATTCAACAAGCAAGTGAGCTCAGACATTAATGTGGCCAAGCTTCCCGCGGAAGAAGCAGCCGCAGTCGCTGAAGCTGTGGGACTCCCTCGACGTTTTCAACATGCACACACGGGCAGTGACTCAAAACTGTCCGTCGCCAGTTCGCATACGGAGGGGGATAATAAAAAGGAGGGTTCGCACACAGAGACTCCTCAACTGTCACCTGAATTAGACGATGAGAATCCCGTTCGAGTGCTCAAAAGCCCTGGACTAGGTAACCTGGAAAGCCCGCCGGAAAGCGAGAGCGAGAGTGAGACAGAGTCACGTGGTAGAGGTCGGCCTCAGGTAGAGATGATAATGCCTACTGAGACGCAGGAGAATGATGATGACCACGAAGAGGAGGATATTCAACGGGTTTCGAGCAAGCTACAACTAGCGGACGCTTCATGATAAGTCGAGACATTATCTCGCTCTTTCTTTTCTAATTCTCCGTGATGATGATATGATATGATACTTTTTTTCTCCATTTTTATTCCATAGCAATAACGGCATGTTACTACTTCTCTCATCTCTTTCTATACTGATCATGACATGGCTGCCTAATGACGGACAACAAATTCGTAAATTATTTACGCATCCTTTAGTCTACTATCCCAGGCTGCCACTACTCCTACGTAGACGACTGCTGATAGATCATGTGACATGCAGATATCTAGGTAAAGATTAACCCGGAAATAAGTCCACACAATGTTGAATAAATACAATCACCAACAAAAGCCTCGGCCGGGGCGAAGTAGCCTCTCGCCTTGCGCTTTGCGTTACGTCAACTCTGATTCGTTCGGTGGCAAGGGAGTTATATGTGTTTATGTCCGGGTGGTGGTGGTGCTTTTGCTTTTGCTTTTGCTTTTGCTGGCTGAGCGCCAGGAAGAAAGGATGACTGTATAAGCGTTTCTCGTTGCCTGTTGTTGAGTCAGAGCATAGTCGCTGAGTAAAATGAATAAAATCAAACATGTTGTATGTTATGTTATGCAGTCAGAAATCGACGAATTCCGTGACAGTCAGCGCGCTAAACCCTGTTGGGCCAAGTCTGCCCGTCCAACTCGCCCCAACTTGGAAACTTTCCCTGCCTCAGGCGCCCTTGCCCTTGACTGCCTGCCTGCCTTCGCTATTCCCTTTTCTTTTTTTTGCCGTCCGTCTTTCCTTCCTTTCCCTTTCTCTCTCTCTCCTCCTCCTCCTCCCCAAGTCCAACCAACTCTTCTTCTATAGGAGTCTCCTCTTTCTGTTTTGTTCAGAGGAGGTTTGTTTCTTTTTCCCGTGTGTTGTGTTTGTCCGCAGATAGCAGTTCCTTGTTGTCTTGCGTGCAAATACTTATTAATCACGCGCGTGATTTTCCTTCAAACAACGGCGAACAACGACGACTCTTGTTGTGTGCGGCGGCCTGGGAAGCCCGCAGCCACCAAAGCTAACTAGGTGAAACCTCTTCGGGAAAGCCTGGCGTCGTAGGGAGATCCCCATTCTTTTTTTTAATAATTTTTTTTTATTAAATCACTCCCACCACATATCTTCAGACTTCTTGTCTTTTCTCCATCCCCTCATTTTTTTTTTCAGAATCTGTGTGGAGAATCTTTATCCTGCTGGGGTCAAAGAGTACTCGGGCTCGATCGTTGAAAAATATTTCGACCCCTTGTATCAACTCTCTTTTCCCGGCCAATCCTTTTTTTTGTCGGGTGTATTCGCATTATCTGACAATCTCACAAGGGATTTGATAAAAAGAGAAGGATTAGCACCTCGGTTTTTTCAGTGCTTATCACTCGTGGCCAGCTTCTTTTTTGGAGTGCGCAAAACATCTTACCCTGTTTTTAATAGATAGAGAAACAGAGCATCTCGCGCTTTCCAACGCCAAACGCCTTTTCGCCTATCCGAATGAGCTCCATCTCTCACCAGCAGCCGGGTCTTCAGTCTCAAGGACAAAGCCACTCCTCTCCGGCCGCTTCAAACGCTAAGACGTCGCCCCTGGCAAACAACCCAGCCAGGTCGTACGCGAACGCCACCAAGAAACCCAACGACTCTGCGCCTGCCTCAGCGCACCATGGGAAATCGCCCTCTACTACTACAAGCACAGTGAACGGCAAACCATCCATGCAGGACTCTCAGCCCTCCACAGTGACCATTGTCAATGGCGCTCCTTCCGTCCATGCGGATCACACCAGGAAACAATCCGTGACGATCAGCTCTGCTGGCACCACCGGATTTATCCCCAACGGTGGCGTCGCCGGCAACCCGAATCGCAATAGCATCCAGTTTGGATCGGTAGATCAGAACTCGCCAGCCATGGGTTCTCCCGCTGTACCTGCCAGTCAGCCGCAGGGCAGCCTTGGTGTCGCGCAACCTGCTAATCCTCGTATCACTTCTCCTTCGACATCTCCGTCGCCGATTCCTCAGCCCGCATCGAGCGGCGGCCGGCCGCCGTCCACATACCAGAGCCAGGGCAACGCGCCAAGCTTTGGCAGTTTCGCTGATGCCTCGGGGGATGCTGTAGGTTACACAACTGCGATCTTTTTCTGGCTCTCGTTTCTTTCTTTCTGTCTTTTTTTTTCTTCCCCTGTTGCTTTCATTTTAATAGTAGTCTTGTTACTTTTGGCCATGCACTGACATCTATACTTAGCGGAGAATGAACCAGGCACCTCTTGGTCCACCCACCGCCACCCATCTCCGTCGCGAATCTTCACAGTCTGGCCATGGCGATATCAGTAATCACATCCCTGGAGGACCAGGCGGATCTAATCGCGGTGGGTTTTCGCATCCAGGTAGCCGAGGTCGTGGATACTCTCAGTCGGGATACCAAAACTCATACTCCACGAGCCCCAACTTCCGATCTAATCCCAGTCAACCTCGAGGTGGACCGAACATGAGCGCCCCGTTCCATAACCCAGGTCAAGGGCGTGGTATGCCGTTTCCAGCGTCTCCGCACCAGGCTGCTCGGAGCCCGGCCATGCACCACGTACACCCTGCTACTACACCGCAAATGAACCCAATACCCATGGCGCATACCCAGATGCAGAGCCAACACTACGGCGCGTACGGTCAACACATGGGACCCCAAAATGTGAGGAACCGAAATCCTTCTTTTAAAAAACCCTTTAATAGGAAAATGGAACCCAATCAGAAAAACTTCATCGGAAGGAAGAGTTCATATGGAGACCCTAGCAGTGACTCTTCAAAGGCTACACCTGCGCCTCCTTTTCCTCCCCCTGCTGCCACCATGAACCCTCCTCTTCATTTTCCTCGCACCGTGAATCTTGCTCCAGAAAGTGGTGAATTTGAACATTATCTAACAATGCTGAAACCTCAGAATTACCCTCATGGTTACGAACAAAATTTTTATTACCCCGGCTATGCTGTACAGCAAGGCATGTACATGGGACCGCCTTCCCCCCAGCCCCGACCGGGTGTTCCCTACGGCCAGCCCCCTGCTTATATGCAGAACCAGTTTGCTGCCGCAGGTGTTCCGCCACCAGCGCAGTCCACTCCTCTATCGAGAAACTCCTCACAGGTGTCTAACGACCGCCCCAACTCGAGTCTCGGCCAGGGCCCCGCCCCATCAGCGACCCCTGCTCCCGGTCACGCTCACAATGCAAGCAGAACTTCGAACAGCCCGGCGCCGCAAAAGGCCCATTTCATCATCCCAACGCCGAAGAAGAGTGCCATCGTCATCAAGGATCCTAACAGCGGTGCCGTCAAGTCGTTTGACAAGCAGCCAGCATCGCCAGCACCGCCAGCACGTGCTACGCCATCGCCTGTCAAAGGCTCCGCCCCCACTCCACCTCCCCGCGCCGCCGCTAGCGGTGCCGAACATGCCCGAACGGAGAGCAAATCGGTCAAGACCGATGAAGAGAAGAAGAAAGAACTCCGCGATGCAGTCAGAATGAAGATCGAGCAGGACGAGGCCGAAACGCGTCGCAAGGAAGAGGACGCTCGCAAGGCAATTGAAAGTCTTTCTGTGGCTGACAAAGATGACAGTAAATCCCAGGAGCCTGCCGTCGCTAAGCCAGTGGAACCAGAAACCAAGGTGGATGCTGAGGAACGCAAGGAAGAAAAGAAACCCGAGGAGAAACCTGCTGCTGCTCCTGCACCTGCAGACGATGAAATCGACTTTGATGCGATCGAACGTGAATTGGCCGAGATTGAAGCCAAGGAACTTGCCGCTGAAGCTGAGTACTACAAGAAGAAGCAGGCAGAGAAGGAAGAGAAGGAACGCAAGGAAAAGGAGGAAGCTGAAGCTTATGAGCGCAATATGAAACAAGCAGAACGTGAAGCCGAAGCTGCTGAGGAAGCCCGCATCAAAAGGCTCGAGGCTGGCGGCGAAGACGACTCTTCCAAGAAGAATGCCGAACTTTTCGCATCCTTGCGCAAGGGAGGTTTGGCTGCTACCGAAACCTCGACACCGGCCGATAGTGGCGCTGCTACACCTGTTTCCGTTTCCGATGCCTCCATGGGACCTCCCTCCAAGCCAGCCAGTGTTTCCAAAGCGAAGCCCGGTCCTCTCAAGCTCGAAACCAAGGCTGTTGAACCCCCACAGCCAAGTGCAGCTCTCAAATCGTTGCATACCGCCAAGTTCTTGGATGATCTGGCCAGTGTTTCCTACCCGCCTTCTATTGTGTCGCCTAACCCGGCTTTGAATTTCAATGCTCCATCGGATCGCAAGTTCAAGTACAACAAGGAATTCTTGTTGCAATTCCAGAATGTGTTTAAAGAGAAGCCCACCCTGGACTGGGATGTCCGTGTCCGTGAAACCGTCGGAGATAGCGGCGACACTTCCAGGCCACAATCTGCTCGAACTCCTGGTACCGGGCGAACTACGTCTCGCTCTGGAATCCCGACGAATTTCAAAATCGGCAGCTTCGTGCATGCCAATACACCTCCCGTTGGAGGAGCTCCAAGGGATGGTTTCCCGACTCCCAGTGCTCGCATGCCGCCTATGGGCAGTGGTCACTTTGGTGGACCATTTGGCCGTCCTGGCTCTATTGGCCCTGGCTCTATGGGAAGTCGTAGTGGCTCTACGACTATGCACAATGTACCTCAGTCACCGCGTCCTGGTTCTAGCAGGCCAGGTACTCGCAGTGGCAGCAGACGCGACAAGGGTACCAAGAAGGAGGAAGACACCAACAAAGCGATGCCCCTCACAGCCAATATTTCTCTTAAGCCCCTCACTGTTTCTCAAACTGGTTGGAAACCTCGAAGTGTTGGCCAACCTAGCGCCGTCGGCCCTACACCAGGCGGCGAGGCGGGCTACCTGGCACCTGATGTCGTGCAACGTAAGGTGAAGGCCAACCTCAACAAGATGACACCGGACAACTTTGATCGTATCTCAGACCAGATTCTTGCAATTGTCTCGCAATCCAAGGACGAAACCGACGGTCGTACTCTACGACAGGTTATTCAACTCACATTCGAGAAGGCTACTGACGAAGCGCACTGGGCTCCGATGTATGCCAAATTCTGCAAGTGCATGCTTGAGAGTATGAGCCCGGATATCAAGGACGAGAACATTAAGGACAAGAATGGCAACGTTGTTGCAGGCGGCAGTCTGTTCCGTAAATATCTTCTCAACCGCTGTCAAGAGGAATTCGAGCGTGGTTGGAAGGTCAACCTGCCGCCTAAACCCGAAGGCACAACTGAAGAAGCCGCCCTGATGTCCGATGAATACTACATTGCAGCAGCCGCCAAACGTCGCGGTCTCGGTCTGGTCAAGTTCATTGGTGAGCTGTACAAGCTGGGAATGTTGACTGAGCGTATTATGCATGAGTGTGTTAAGAAGCTTGTTGACTACGATGGCATCCCTGATGAGGCCGAGGTCGAGAGTTTGACGAGTCTGCTACGCACTATCGGTGCTAGTCTGGACAACTCTGATAAGGGCCACGCTATGATGGATGCATACTTTGGTCGTATTTCTCTTATGATCGATACTCCTGGCCTACCGAGTCGTCTCAAGTTTATGCTTATGGTAAGATCAAATGCTTGGATAGTGTTATTTGGACTAGTCCAGTACTGACTATTGTATCAGGACGTTGTCGACTTGCGTGCTGCCAACTGGGTATCTAAGGGTGGTGACAAAGGTCCTAAGACGCTCACTGAGATTCGTGAAGAGGTATGTTGGGGTAACTTTTCTTTTCCTCGGTAGCTATATTAACCTGTTATAATTAGGCCGCCCGTGTGCAACACGAAGCTGAAATGGAACGTCTCCGTCAACAAGCCAGCCGGGGCGGTGGCCGCGCACCAATCGGCCGTGGCGACGCGCGTAACTTCTCAGGCGACTACCGCAACCAAGCGCCGCCGCCAGACTTCGCATCCAGCAAAGTCGGCAGCGAGGATCTGCGTCGTCTCAAGGCGCCTCGCACGGCCAATCAGCCTGTCTCATTCGGGCCATCGAGCATGTTCGGGTCTCGCAGCAGCAGTGGCCGCAAGAACCTAGGCCCTGGAGGCAACCTGGTTCGTGGTGGCGAGGACAGCGGAGCAAGCAGCCGCACGGGGACGCCGCCTGCAGGAAAGAAGGAAGATAAGGAGGCAGCATCCTCCATCAACGCATTTAGGTATGTTTCCTCTTGCTGGCATTTGTTCTTTTTAACTCATATTAACATTGATACAGCGCCTTGGCAAGTCTCGAGGACAACATGGCAACATCACCACCTTCAAATCCGACGTCACCTGAACTGACGAAGTCGCATCCTGTGAAGAGCGAGGGAGAAGCAGCGTAGAAATGAGAGAAGAAAAAAAAATCAGAAACCCAAGAAAGAAAAAGAAAGAAAGAAACAGATTCAAGCAGTTATCCTACACATAACCAACTACCATGACGGCATGAATCATTGCATAATTCGGTTTTTTCATCAAAGAATTTTTTTTTTTCGGAAAGACAAAAGTTTGGGTTGTTTATAACATATAATATTCTTTTTTTCCCTCTCCTTTGCCGTCTACTTCTCTTTCTCCTCATTCTCTTTTCACCCACGTTATCTATTCACTTTTTTTCTCATCGGTTGGAATAATTCGATTGACTAGCGATTGTATCAATACATCAACACTGGTCCTGATCTTGATCCTGGTCCGTCGGTATTTTTATGGAGCCGGTCGTCGATCAGTCAGCAGCACAGTTCTTCGAAGTACGAAATGCACGCATGTCGAATTATTCAGCGATCGATGCCTAGATGAGTGATATAAAGTGGGAACGCACCGCGACAAATCAAAGAGAAACAGAGAAACAGGAAGGGCATTTCTGATGGACGATAAGGTTTCTTATTTTTTTTTCCCCTTTTCCTTTCTTTTCTGCCATGTAGAATAAAATTTCCCTTCTGAGTCTTGACACTCGAGCTTGTTCCTTCTTCTTTCTGCATCATCATCATAGTGAAGCTCACGCTCACTCATTTTAAATTGCATTGCCCTCGTCTCGTCATGTTTTCTGTTTCTGACTGTCTCTATTCATTTTGTCCTGTTCCATAATCCTTGTTCCTTTCTTCTCTCGAGTTCGATCGAGTCGAGTCTGATACTGATGGACTGGTTGACTGGTTGACTGATTTGACTTTGTTGTTGTTGTTGCTTTGAAGTTAATACCCGAATACATTTTCTCTTTTATTCCGCTGATCGATCGATCCCATATGATTGATATGTATTTGAAATAGTTGCCTTTCTTCTTTCTTTTTTATCTATTTACAAGGGTTCTTCTCTACGCTAGATGGATGGATGGATGTATGTACGTTAGTACCTAGGGTTTCGTGTTTCAGGGTTATTACCTACTATTATATACGTTAAGTAGTTAACTACCTGGCTCGTTTCAAGATAGCTAAGTGAATCATTTTATTTCGATATTAGAAGATAAGGAAAAAAGAAGAAGTTCTATCTCGGAAACCCAGATGCTCGACCAATCTCATCCACAGCCCTGGTCGCAAACTCCACGCTGTCTGCCGGGTACGACGAGGAGTCAGAGGAGACATTGCGTTTGGCAGTAGTCTGAGTGCTGGCGCTGCTTCCACCGAACCAGCCGCTTGTCCATCCCTTTCCTTCGGCTGGTCTGTTTTCTTCATGGTTATTATTATTATTGTGATTGGTATGATGATGATGCATCGATCCACGCAGATCGTCTGCATCAATCTGGTCGAATGAGACTTCACTTGCATTCTTGCGCAGTCTCGTCTTGCCCGTCGACGACGACGACGACGATGATGGGGGGTGGTGGATATGCCCATAAGCAAGACCAGAAAGACCAGCAGCAGCATCATCATCAGAATTGTTGCTACTGCTACTATTACTCGTGGTAGGGGTAAGTTTGCGCTCTTCCTTCTCCAGCACGGAGTAGTAGCGCGCTTTCTTCTCGTTGCGGGAGAGTTTTGCGATTCGTTCTGAGTGCAGGATTCCGCTGGAGGAGAGTTGGTCGGTGGCTTGTGTGGTGGTGTCGAGGTTGCCGCGGGTTGTAGTAGTAGAGGAGGAGGAGGTTACGGCGCCGAGGGCAGAGGTGACCAGTGAGTACCAGTCGCCTCCTACCACCAGTCCCTGGGCAGTGCCAGGGCTGGATGAGGGCAGGTTGAAGCGTGAGAGGAGTGATTGGGCATATCCAACAGGGCTGGTGGGGTGTTGCTGCTGCTGCTGCTGCTGCTGAGGCGGCATGCCGAGGATCTTTTCTTTGATGAGATCGACTAGCTGATAGAAGTACTGCAAACCCAGTGCTTTGGCGCGCTCATGACTACGGCCAATAAACTCCTCGATCTCTCGCTCGTGCTGCTCGAAGAAGGGGTCAACATATTCTTGGAACAGGATCCGGGCGCCTTGGGTTTGGGGCAGGACGAGGTAGGAGAGGAAAAACAGGCGAATCCAGCTGTAGAAGGGGAACCTAAAAAAAGCATTAATAAGAGTTTTTTTTTAAAGGAAAGGTAGAAAGTCCACACCATCCGATTATAAACACCGTCCATGACTCAACTAGCAATATGCCCGACAGCACAACCCAGTACATCAGCCATGGCGTGAGCTGTCCGGGGTTACCGGAACGAATAGCCTTGTAGGACGCAAACGCTGGGAATAAAATAGTAATAGCAGAGCTAGAGAATAAGTATGTTAGTGGTTTGTATTGAGGTCGTGTATGTCTGCCCTTGGAGCTGACCTGAAGTGTCGGAGTTCGGCTGTACTCACGAGAGGAGATCCGCAAAGATGCCAAACATTGCGAATGTGTTCCTTGGAGAGATGGTGCAGATATATTATTTCAGTCTCATGGAAATACCTAGGTAGTTGCTGCTCGCATCAGTAGGGCTTTGCTGCGCGAAGAGAGAAGCGAGAGCTGAAGGTGACGTTGACGACGTCGATAAGAAGAAGGACTTATCGGGAAGTGGGGAATCTTTCTTCCTGGGGCCGATCTCTTTCATCCTTCACTAACTACTACTAGTTCTACTACGGTAGTACGTAGTAGTACTAATCCGTCGTCTGGAATCGAAACGTACTGTCTTCCGCTTCAGGCGAGATGCTACTAGTACTACATATGCTATGCTACGTCAAGACTCGATGATCTCTCTTGTCACGTGCTAGTCACATGAAATTGCCCTTGCTGAGTATCACGCGAAATCTACATTAATGATTATGATGATCCAACTATGGCGCCTATTGAGACCACCCACACTAGTAACGCGACTGTGGCTTTCCTCCCAGCGCAACGTGTCCAATATGGGAATGGCCTCGCGGTGTCCTCTGCCCGTCCCAGGGACAGAACCGGCCGCAAGTTAGTGCTCTGACGTGCCGCGACTTATGTCCCTGACTCTGGACTCTAGGCTACGATCCTCAGTCGTATACGGGTGGAAAATGGCTGCATCGGGACGAACTCCAACGGACCTCTCGCCATATCCAGTTTGACTTCTCTGCGCTTTGTGAGAGGGCTATTCGCCAATGCCCCGGAGCAACCAGGATTGTCAGGCACGAAAAGCAAGAAGGCGGATTCAACAGAGTCTTTATATTCACGATGGACAATAATTCCTGTGTTGTGGCAAGGTTACCAACCGGTATTGCTGGCCCGCCAAGGCTGACGACCAATTCTGAAGTCGCGACCATGACATATTGTAGGCCCAATCCAATCACCAGACGCATAGCTTGCATGCATGCTCATTGATTTCTGGTTTCTGCAGTACGACAGAAAATCTCGCTTCCGATGCCGAAGGTCCTAGACTGGAATGACGATCCGTCAAATCCAATCGGCACAGAGTATATTATCCAAGAGCATGTGACGGGTGTCCAGCTGCACCAAACATGGCCTACAATGAATTCCGAACAACATATGCTATGCACCAAGGCACTTTCATTGGCAATAAAGAAGATGGCATCGCTGGACTTCCCAGCATATGGCAGTCTCTGCTTCTCAGATGCTCCGTTAGATTCCGATATGACGATTCCCTTCGAGCAAGGCTTCTGCATTGGACCACACTGTGGTCCGGTTTTCTGGAACAGGAATCCTGGTGAACTTCATCTCTACGGCGGCCCGAGCCCTAATTGCGGTCCTTGTTAGTTTTAGAAAAGGCCCATTCTTCATCATCATCATCATCAACATTCTAACGCCATGGGCTCAAAATTAGGGAAAGATCTTAAAAGCTATTGTCTAGGATTAATAAAGACTGGCGTCTCCCGCTTGCCAACAGAGGGAGATATCGACCACAAGCTCCCTCCTCACCAAGGATCGATTCAAGAGCACATCCGTTTATTAAAAATCAGCCAAGAAGTGATGCTGCGGTTAGTTGAAGATAAGCGCGTTCAGGACGCTGCTGCTGCAGCTTTGGTTCACTCGGATTTCCACATGAGGAATATATTTGTGTCAGCCGAGGAACCAACTTCTATTACTGGTTTGATTGACTGGCAGTCAACAAGCATTGAGCCTGCATTTATTTATGCAAACGAGACACCTGATTTTGCTGCACCTCCCAATGAGTCGGATGAAGACGCATTTGAGGAAGAGCAAAGCGGAGCTTCCACTAAGCACGAATCACGAGAATGGAAAGACGCATTAATCTATCATCAGACATACGATGTGTGCATGAAGGGACTCATTCCGAAATTGCGTCCGGCAAGATTGCTTGATCCAACTTTATTTCGACTCTTCCATTACTGCCATACGACATGGAGAGATAGTGCAACAGCAGTCCGCCAAGAGCTACTTGAGCTTTCCAATCATTGGGCAGAACTTGGGTTACAAGGAACTTGTCCATTCTCTCCAACGAAGGAAGAAGTGACAAAGCATGCTCAAGATTATGAAGATTTTGAGACTGTTCAAAAGCTTAAGCTATGGCTTAAAAGTTCCCTGCATACAAACTCAGATGGGTGGATCCCAAATGATAAATGGGAAGCGGCGAGAGATGCCCACCGCGCCGCCTATGATGAATGGATGCAGACAGCCAGGGAATCCGAATCTCGTGGCGAAAGTATGACGGTAGCAGAAGCAGAAAAACTGTGGCCATTCGATGCTAGATAGTAGACGTTTTAGAAAAATTGCTAATCGAATACCATTCTAACAACTTTTGATCGTCTACTCAAATCAAAGTGAGACTTTATATTGCCTCAGCCACCTTGTCTCTAACGTGCTCCTCCAGGAGTAGATGCTACCTATATACAACTTTTTGTATACGAGTTTTTTCCATGAATGATGATAGCTCTGAACGTACCTAGGTATATTAGCTATATATAATGCACCTGGGTAGTTCATACACATTGCAAACCTGGTAAGGTAAAATATTAAAAATGAAATGATATCTTTACTACCCAATTAGGCAAGTAGGGCTAGGTATCACATTCCGTTCTTGACTTCAAACTTCAAGTTTTTTCAAGTCTTGTCATCGGATAACAGAGGTATCTGCTCCGGTGGTAGGGTTTGCTAACGGTTAAGTCTCGTTATACTTGATCGCATTCTGCTGTGATCTCAGTAGTCGTAGTGTGCTACGTAGTTAGTGTAACAGTGATCTTAGGTACAATATTAGCGGAAGCTACGACATCATTTGTCCGTCTCTCATTATCCTGGAGAAGTGCGGGTCGGAAGATATCCTAGTCAAAGGGGGGATACAAGTTTCCTGCAGTTACTTATATATTCCTGCCTGAAAAGTCAGGTGTCATACATAATTTATGCATCAAATAAGCTTTGCGGGGCATAAACCTGGACCAATCAGCGCTTGCCGATTTCAGCCGTTCCCGATCTGGTCTAGTTCTAAACTCAACGTTCACATCTTCATATCAATCAAATCAATAATCAACCAACCATCCAACTACAAGTAACTACGTATCAGAAACCCTGGAACTAGTAAGATATAACAGGTATATTCAGATATAAACATCATGTGCATCGCCATAATATCAACAGCGCACCCCGCCTACGAACTCATCGTAATCGATAACCGAGATGTATACTCCGTACTTCCAGTCCAGATTCAAATCGAGTCTTATAGCTAACGCGCTTTCATAGGAATACCTGCACCGCCCCACGGCGCCAGCTGCGTGGTGGCAAGACCCTAATAGCCATGTACTTGGGTCACGCGATCTCGCGCGCCCCGAGCAAGGGACATGGATGGGCGTGACGCGACAGGGGCGAGTGGCAGTGCTCACAAACTATCGGGAGCCAGCGCCCGCAAGCAGTGTTAGTCGCGGGGCAATTGTCAATGAGTTTCTGACCGAGCGGCCATCATCATCAGCAGCAGCAGCAGCAATAGATCCACATAGTGAAGAACAGAAGCAGAGAACCACCCGCCAATTCGTCGCAGACATGATCAAAAGCCAAACAGCAAAAAAGGCCGGCGGCTTCAGCCTCGTCTGCGGCAGGGTCGGGGAGCCGTTAGCAATCATCTCCAACCGGATGGCTGATAGCATTGACGCGGTTACGTGGATTGCAAGCAAGCCCGGTGAGACGGTGGCATTGAGTAACACCGTGTTCCACGACAGGACGTGGCCGAAGATTATAAAGGGGGAGATATTAATGAAGAATGCTATTGATGCACATGTTATGTCTGTCGCTGCCGCCGGTTCTCTGAATGTAGACGCAGACGCAGAAGACGATCTCGTATCAAGGCTGTTCGACATTCTCAATACCGACACGCTCCCTCGCATGCAAGACCGCGAGCCTATCAAAGAGCAGTATATGTCGCAGTTGAAAGAGTCGATTTTTGTCCCTTTGCTCGGTGACCGCGCGCAATTTGAGGCTGAGGCACAGCAATTGGCCAAGTCCGGGTTGGAGGGGTATATGTCCGGGTTGTATGGGACGCAGAAACAGACGGTTCTACTCGTTGATCGGCAGGGGAGAGTGAGGTATGTCGAGCGCACGCTTTACGACGATCATGTACATCCGATACCTATAGGAGAAGGGGATAGGAGTTTTGAGTTTGTGATTGAGAGAAGTTAGGCTATATATATACCTTTTGTACTTAGTTTATTTCCTTTTTGTTTATCTCTTTCGTGGTCAGAGTTTCCTCTTTAATAGCCCCCGGAAAAAGTCAAAGCTATTGCTATCACTCTGCAACTGCCACACCCGTCCAGTCGGACGATCCTCCCATCCCAACTCCTCCGCCAGAAGCAGTCCATAGTCACGCGTAATGCCCTTGATCCGCGCCCTCGCGCCCCCTTCTTGCTCCAGGGTGACAATCTGATGCATATGCAGCCAGTCCGCATAATACATATCCTCAAACTCTCTGTCAAACCCTACACGCAGAAAACGGATGTATAATTCCTCAAACACAGTCAGGATCCGCGCAAGTAATTTTTCCATGATGATGGGGCTGGACTTGGCGGTAGCCTGTGAAGCGAATTTTGCAACTACGGCTGTTAGTGATGTCGTTGGCGATGCGTTGGTTGCGTTCACCCCGATGCCGACGACGGAGATGTATTCCTCAGATGAGTAGTGTGAGTTGACGAGGATTCCGCAGATTTTGGTGTATCGGTGTTTGTCTGGGTGTGCGGGGTCAAGGGCGTCTATGAATGTCATGAATATGGTTATACATCTTCAAAAAGGGGTGACCGGGCATACTAACAAACATCATTCGGCCACTTCATTTTGATCGGCAGGTCTTCGTAGCCCTTGTCATACTGCTTTATTCCTCGGACAACAGCCATAGCAGCGAGATATTGAATGAATACAATCGGCGCAGACTGCATTTTCTCCATCGGATGCCGGATCACTGTTGAGAACATCAAAGCGCCGGCCGGCGATACCCAGACATTGGATCCGCGACCTCGTCCGGCAACTTGCACTGTCGCTGTCATTGTGGTCCCGGTGGGCAGGCGTCGAAGAAGACGGGTGTTTCTACAGCGAGTCAGTACATACCCTTTACTCGTAGAGAAGTGGTCTGGACTTACTTTTCCAACATCGTATTAGTACTTGTAACGACTTCACCATAAATGATAGTCCTTCCAAAATCGAGTACGGCTTCCCTCGATCGAGACTGATAGTCTCTTAGATTGGCAAAAAAAGCGTGGTGATTGAAATAAGGTGTTAGTTTAGACAGAGGCCATTCGCTGTGGACCGAGAGGCGTTTGACAATCGTGTTATAATCAACTATACCCTCAGCTGTCGGGCTGCCCGCCGAACCTGGCAAAGCGTTCTTCAGATCTTGCATCTGGTATCTATCATCTCGCGCTATCTGGAAGGTGTCGTTATCGTCTTTGAGGAATTCTTTGTTCTCATCTTCTCCGTCGCCTTTGGTCATCACTTCTTCCAATGCGGTCACAATAGTCTGCGTGTACTCAGACTCGACGGAAGAAAGGTGCAAGCAAGAAAGTGACGGCACCGTCGTGGTTTCTTGATTCACTTGCAGCCGCAATTTCGTCAAACATGCTTTCAAAAACGCCGTCCTCGAATTGTCGTCGGCTGCTAATTGTTCAATCACTTTTTCATATTCAGGGCCGCCCGCAGACTTATCAAGATTGACAGCTGCAAATCTGAAAAAAAAAAAAAAAAAGAAATCGTTAGCTCTCTGTCTCGTATGTCGATCGTCAATGTACACACTCTGGATGAGGCCCTGTCAGAATGACCGAGCCCTCGCCTACTCGGCGATATACGACAGCAGCAGCTCCCCTGCCAGGATCCACGGCAAGCTCCTCGGTATAGCTCGCCAGAACCTCCACTCCCTGGTCGGCAAGCGCCTCAGCATCGACAAACACGCCGCCGCCATTATAATAGCACCGGAAAGTCTCCTGCAAACCCGTAGTCGTGGCTATCAACTTCTCGGACAGCCTCACTTCCGCCGCACGCGCACCAGCTTCACTATGATACACAAAGCCCGGAAACGCACAACCACGACAAACACCCGGAAAAAACGCCAGCTCCCGCTCGCCAATCACCCGCATCTTCTTGTCGTCAACCTCAAACTCGCACTTTTGGCTTCCATAGTATCCGCCGGCGCAAAACCCGAGATATGCACCGCCGTTGTGCACGAATTGCGAGATGCGCCGGTTGCCAGGGCCGTTGAGGGACTGGCAATAGCCCAAGTCTGCACCGCCAGGCATGACGAGTAAGGCGCATGTTGGGATCCAGGGCTCCTTGATTAGCATGTCTGCGGTGACGGGGATGACTGCGTAGTTGGGGGCGAGCAGGCGGCGGAGAGTGTACAGGCAGTGGCGGACAGACTCGACGGTGCTGCCATGGCCTGGTATGATCCAAGTCAGTAATTATATTTTAATTAATTCATTCATTCATTAGTTAATTGATATTTATTATCTAAGGGTGGGCACTGTGCGCACCAGAGTAGACCAGGATGTTGAGTTTCCCCGGATTTGCGACTGTTCCAGCAGACATGGCGGGCTTTTTTTCTTCTCACGCAACCTCTCTCTCCTCTGCTAGATTGAGCCAACAGATGTTATAACCGAGACACGATGTCTACCGGAGAGAAGAAGCTGCCAGCCACGACGACCAGCCTGAACGATGACGAGCCGGATGACTGGTGGGTGCAGAAAATTTTCCAGAGAAGTTGTTTTTGACAGAAGTTGGAACGCGGACTGACGCTTTTCCGCAGGGACAAGCGTATTTTCAGCACGGGATGCTCAGGTTTGTGGCAGCGTTGCCATTTATATTCTAGAATTATACTCTACATTTCTCGAATGATGGCACTGACGGTCGTATGCTCCAGTCGAGCAGCTGAAGATGAATGACTGCTACTACGATAAACGGGACTGGCGGAGTTGCAAGAAAGAGGTGCGTCTAAACAACAGAACAATACAAACAGCGTTATCGATCTTAAGATATATATATGATATAGAAGTATCTGACTGACGACCTGCAGATGGAGGCATTTCGAGAGTGCTGGAAACGACAGGGGAACGACGAGCGGACGGCGACGAAGAATGCGTGATGATATACGATATACGATATTACTTTGTACTATAGCTGGTTAACTGTAGCATAATCTATCTCTTCTCAATATGCATGTATCCAATATAAATATATAACTATATATAATACTTTCTCTTGTCATGTCTTTTGTCGAGCTCGGACGTGCCGACACCTGATTGGCTGGAGGGACATCAGAACAACTTCCACAAATCCTCTCCAGACTCAGCGTTGAGCTCAACCTCGAACATCACCATGTCCTCGCCAGCCCTGCGACGCTCTTTTGCAGCGCTCGAGTCGCTGCATTCGCAATGCAGACACTCGTCAGCTTCAATCCTCCTCCTACACTCTAACTCTAACCGCATCTTTCGCCGAGCTCAATCAACAACACCACCACCAACAACAACAACCCCAAAACAAGTCACCACAACCAAACCACCAACCCCCTCTACAAAACCAGAAGCAACCAAACAACCCTCCTTCCCCAGCACCCCCACAACCCCCTCACTCGCCAAAACCGGCCTCCAAGACGCCCCCCTCGACCTCTCCCCGACGGGCTACAACAGCGCCAACGAAAAAGTCGACTGGACGCGCAGCTTCCACGGAATCAGCGACAAGCCCTTTGCGCGCGAGATCAGCGACGTACTCCTCGAAGCCGTGGATGCAGAAGACGTCGAGATCAAGCCCGACGGGATCGTCTATCTGCCCGAAATCAAGTATAGGAGGATCCTGAACAGGGCGTTTGGACCGGGCGGGTGGGGGCTTGTGCCTCGGGGGGAGAGTATTGTGACGCCCAAGACGGTGACGAGGGAGTATGCTTTGATATGTCATGGACGGTAAGCCTACGAGACCCCCCCAAGAATGGATAAAAAGAGTACGTACTGAACTGAAAATAGACTCGTCTCCATCGCCCGCGGCGAACAAGACTACTTCAACCCGGACGGCATCCCGACAGCCACGGAAGGCTGCAAATCGAACGCGCTGGTGCGCTGCTGCAAGGATCTGGGCGTTGCCAGCGAACTGTGGGATCCGCGCTGGATTCGCAAGTTCAAGGCTGAGTATACCAGGGAGGTGTTTGTGGAGCATGTGGTGAATAAGCGGAAGAGCAAGATTTGGGTTCGGAAGGATGAGGAGGTTGCGTATCCTTGGAAAGTTGCGAAGTGATCTTTTTCTTTCTTTCTTTCTTTTTTTTTTTTTTCGTGTATATTAAATGGATTGGCTTATTTATGTATGGATGGGATACCTCTACAATTTTAACATTGTCTGAGCCAGAATAAACTCCGCTATAGACACACATAATTTTATCTATCTTACAAAACATCCAAGGAAATAGAAAAATCATCAAGCTGATATCATCTAACGCGCCTCGTCCTCATCCTCACCCTCAACTTGAGATGGATGAGCCTGCTGAGGCGACTGGTACTGTGGCGGCGCAGTTCTATACTGAGGAGCAACAGTAGAAACAGTCGGAACGGTCGACGGAGATGCAGTCCCATAACCAGCTGCATATGGATTGTTGTTGGTTTCGTATGACGGGCTGACTGTCGCGGGATGGTCTGAGGCAGATGCACCACCGACGCTGATAGCCGCGGAGTAGTAGCTGGGGATTTCGTAGCGTTCTGTAGATGTGTTTTGTTGCTGCTGCTGGTGGAATGAGGATTGAGATGACGATGGAACAGCGCCCGTCACAGACGGAGGCATGAGAAGAGGAGACGGTTGGTGACTGCTGGTCGTGTCCAGGTTATTATTACTATTATGATTCCTTCGACGGCCTGTTGACGGCGCACGCAGAAGCGATGCTTGATCGTCACTACCAACACCCAGATGGTCTCGACCGGCAACGCTGATCTGTTCACGGCTCGCCACCGAATTGGCCGCGCTGGGGGCCCGATACAACTGCGCCGACTCCTCAGGACGAGAAAGATCATACCCCGCCGGACGACTGTTCAGCGCCACGGCAAAATCTGCTTCGGTCATCTGCTTGATGGACCCTGGACGGCGCTGCTCTAGCCTGCCGTTGTTGGTGTTTGTCACGGCATCCACGCCGCTCGACTTCGCCTTCGCGCCGCCGGCCATGCTCGGATCTATAGCCGACTGCAGCTCGATCATCTGGCTAGTAGGTACAAATCGAGATGCCTCTTTCTTCTCGGCGGCCTGCTCGCGGTACTCCCTCGCCTTCTCATCGGTAATGCTAACCGAATACGAAGGATTGCTAGGGTCACCGAGAGCCGCACCACCACCACCCGGTGCAAAGATGGGCACTTTCCGCACCGCCAACACCAAAGCACACATAAACTTGGACCGGCGTGATGCACGCACCGTCTCGTTAGACCAGTTCGACTTGTGCCGGATCTCCGTGCGCAGCTCCAGTTTATCCATACTGCCGAGCCCGATGATCTCAATCTCGATATCCGGCTGGAAGTCGCGGTTGTTCTCCTTGTCGCGGACGAACTTCTCCATTTCCATCTTCAGCAGCTGGATGTCGGCGAAGGTGGTGCCGAAGTCGACGAATAGAGAAATGCGTTCGCGCATTGCACGAGCGCGCGTGAGGTTGTCGATCCATGCGGTGTTGAGCACGTTGTTGGCCGCCTGGGTGATTCGCTGGTCGGACACGGAGCGGAAAACCGTGTACAACAGCGAGATCTCTTCGACGAAAAGTTCCTGGTCGTTGATCTCAACGCGGTCGCCAATGTCGAACGGATGCTTTACAAACAGGAAGACGCACGAGCCGAGCACTTCCTGCGCGGTGACGGAGAAGACGAACGAGAGAGACAGCAGGGAGGTAGCCGCAGCGGCAATGACGGTTGCTGCACCCGTGGTGACGAAGGAGACGAATACGAGCACCATGATGATCACCGCGACGCTGAGCAGGAGACTGTCTAGGACGTGGATGGCCTGATCGACGTCGTGCATGCTTCGACCGATGGACTTGCGCACACGCCCAAACTCAGCCACGGTAAGAATCATCTCCTCCATGCTGACATCGCCATTGCCGTCGCGGTCGAGGATGTGGAAGCATTCGCGCGCCTCTGCCTCGCGGCTGGCGCCCATCACCTCGACGATATCCTCTTCGAACAGGGCATCTCTCCCCTCGATCACAAACGACATCCAAATACGCTTGGCCAGCGCTTCGGACGCATAGTGCTTCTCCAACGCATGCGTAACCACGGAATGAGCCGACCCGGCATCGAAATGCCGCCCAGTAATCTCCGACGCAACATTTCCAAACGCAGCAGTGACCTTGTCACCGACACGGCCGACATTGCGTCCAACATTGCGAATCAGACGCAGCGGATTCACCGAATCCCCGCGGGCATGGCTAACCTCCTTTTTCGTCGCGCCGATAATAGTGGCAGAGATGATCTGATCTTCCTCCATAAACTCCCTGCAGTATTCAGGGAACATGGCACGTGACGCCTCGTACAGATAGCTCAGCAGCTGGATATTGTGCTTGGACTCCTTGATCCGGAGATCGTACTGCTTCCGATGATAGCTGACCGAGATCATCTGGATAATAGCCTTCTCTACGAGGAAGATAAGCGAGCAGATAAGCAGCGCGAAAAGGATCTGTTTAATAGTCGCCTCCCATCCTTTCTCTTTCGTATCACTCGTACGACGCTGGTACGGGTTCTGAGTCATGATAGGAATAAACGTAGCCAGCGAGACAATCGACCAGCCCAGTAACGAAAGGGGAATCTCCAACGCCTTAATGATAAGCGCATATTTTTTGATACCGGCGCTGGCAAACCCCGCGAAAAACTGGAATAGGAAAGGCAAGAAATGCGCTATGATCTTGGACACCCATAAGCTCACCCAGACAACTTCGATCCAGGTGAAGAACCAGACGATCCGGACGCCGCCAATGGCCGCGTGCGGCGCCGCCGTGGCGCCGATAATGATGGGTATGGCGATGAGGAAGACGAATGGCGAGACGTAGATGATGTAGCGAGTGACGACGGAGAAGTTGAGGATGGCATAGTACAGCTGGCCCATGCGGTTGAGGCGGCCGTCTCCCTCCTGCGGCAGGGAATGGTCGCCGAAGTTGGTCTTTTTGCGACGGCCAGGGCCGGGGCGATGATCCACGCTGCCGCCTGGAGATTTTTCTTCGACATGATTATTACTATTATTGTGTGTACTATTTGGATAGCCTGCAAAGACGGCAGGAGATGAAGTATTGTTTTTGCGAGCACCGGTGCCTTTGGTGTTGCTCGGCACGGTGGTCAAGGGAATGTCGATGGTGGCGTCGTTGGGATTCGCCATGATGGCCTCCTCGTCACGCAAAGCGTGGAATTTGTTTGCTGAGAAGCGTTTCTGAGCGAGGCCAGGACGTGGCTGCATTGTTAGATGAACGAGTGGTTAATCATTAATGAGTGGGGGAAGACTAAGATCGGTTCATAAATCGCACAATAATCGACGCTAGTACGGAGTATGTATCGCTATGAGGTAAGAGGACCGGGCAATCCAACTCACTCAATCCATTCAATTGATTCACATAAAAGAGAGAATAAGGAGAGAAGAGAAGGAGAAGGAGAAGGAGAAGGAGAAGGAGAGAAGGAGAGGTAGAGCAAAATATCCAGAGTGAGACGTAGTTGGAAGTCGCACTCGATATTTAATTTCCTACCGATGACTGTGTGTACGCCCTACGTACCGTACCGTAACTCCAGAGTGACTCTAATAGGCTAGTCACACACGCGGGGCCGCTAAGCAGGCGGGATGGCGCATATACCATGTGCTGATTGGACGCCCTTTCCAGCCACATAACAATCTCCATGTTTGATTGGGCTACACACGCGCCCTGGCCCCGCATTGTGGATGTTTCGTGTTTTTTGACTTTTGCCAGGTACCATACGATACCGATTTATACGAGATCTATCGAACATCCAAATTACTATCTACTAGTATCTGGTATCTACTACGTATGTCCATTGTTAACAGTTGTCCATTGTTAACAGTGAGATGGGTATAAGGGCATATTGCATACCGTGTGATGCTCTGTGCTACAGTAGCTACACAGAGGATGTGCAATTAACAGTACCACAGACCAATAGGCCAGATTACAGGAGGCACTGGGCAGAGGCATGTGAAACACGCCAAGGCCAACCTAATTCCAGCTCTGGATCTACATGCGCATAGCATTCAACATCACCATAAACCATTCTCTTGATCCTTCCAGCACATACGACCATAGGGTGTGGAAAACAGGGCTTCCCGTCCGCTCAGCCGTACTTAAGCCACACGCCGGCCGGTTAGTAGTTGGGTGGGTGACCACCAGCGAATCCCGTCTGCTGTATGTTTTTCTTTTTTCGTCTTTTATAATTATTCTTTCCGTTGCCGCTTTAATTCAGGGCAATTACCTGAGATTTAGTCCAGCTAATCAAAACGTAGCACGTGCAGTTGTCGAAGCTCGGTTACGCTAGGATGAATATGGAATATATGCAAATAACAAGAACTAAGAGCTAGGGAATGTCGATGTATTGTTGCACACTTTTCTAATACAAGAATTGTAGGGAATGTTGACCTCTTTTATATCTGAGGTTCTGTACAAACTAAATCATGAGATGATGTCTAGTAGAACTTTCTAGACATAGGCATGTAGAGCTGATTGGATCTGCCTACAGCTCTTCAGTATGTGAGTCCAATTCTCGAAATTTCTTCACGTTAGTATTGTGACAGATTCTTTGACTCATTCCCAATTAGGAATAGCGTATTACGTTCCAACAGCAGTTTGTTAACACGTGACTTCATAATGTCCTTGCTTCGACATGATGGAGGTCATTTCACAACGCCAAATCAATTCCTCGAAAGAAATTCAGCTTTTTTTTCAGAGCAACGCCAAGTCTGGCCCCATATACGCTAGGTTAGCCACCGGCCAGGAACACCCGTGCCGTCCACGTGATGTGTTATGTACAGGGTCCACTCTCACCAGACAGTCCTCTGATTTCAGTGGATATAACACCTCCCTTTACCCGGAGGAAGTTATTCCAATTGATCCGGCAATTCTTAATGACAGGACCGCTGCGAATGACTGGCAAGACAGCACTCTCATTTTTCCTGGTGATGGATTGTCGCAAGAATCTATTCCCGGAGATGAACATTTTTCAAGCATTCCACATCCAGAACTTTGCACTAGCCACACGATAAATGAGATGACTGGTCTGTCTCTAACGCTTCGTTCTCATTTCCAGACAAGACCCTTAGGTAGGCCAAATAGAGTTTGTTTCCTGGCTGTTTCAGAGTGCACTTTCGCCATATATGGCTCAACCACCGAATATCGGACAAATAGACGCAACTCGGCCATCTCAGCCGACAGAGCATTCTGCAACGCGATACTCACCAGATGAGGATGCAATTATCGTTGAGCTGAGGAACCAGAAGTTGACCTGGAAGGAGATTGAAGAGCAGTTTGCCCAAAAAAATTTGCTTACCGGGCTTGGTCGTCGTCACAGGTGCACTATTGTACGAAATTGAAGGGGAAGGGTAAGGGGAAACGGAAGCGGTAGAGAATCAACACCATACATAGCTTTTGGTAGCGGAGTGCAGATTCAGCTACTATTGAATTTTGCAATAGAAAAAAGAAGACAGTCCATACAATGTCCCGAGGGATGTGGCCAGCAGGTGACAATGGGTTGAAAAGGGCGCTGCGTCGATACGCGAAGGAGCGGCGAGGAATCCAAAGCCCGGCTAAGAAATTGCGTCCAAAGTGCGGAGCGAAGAAGCGCAAGTACGGTGCATGACTTTGTTCTATTTTCTAGTTCCAATTTATTATGACTGCAAGTGATGAAGCGTGTATACTATGTAGTAAAACGCTTTCTGTTCATGGAACCAAAGCGAGACAAGGAATGCGCAACTTTACTACATTAGGCACACCTAGCTGATATTAATACTACAGTTTTTGGCAACGTTACATACAGAATTATACAGTTCATTACAAAAACAGGCTCACTTCAATTGTTTAATATCTTTTATCCTAACCTCTATCCGGCAAAGCGCCGATATTCCTAGAATAGCATTCTTCACGATGAAGAATATTTTTTCAGCGCATTCTCCGCCAAGTCGTCTGCCCTGTCGCTTTCGATATCGTCAAAGCCATTTTGCAGTGTCTGGACCAAGCGCCTTAATGGAAATAAAAGAGGCTGGCTCATATCAAGATCACTTCCATCAGGCATGAGATAGTCTAATCTCAAAGGAACATCCTGGATAGTCGTTAAATCGATCAAATTGTTGGGTGAAAACGCGGCCTTGTTCAAGAGACATTGATCGTCGCCGTCACTGTAGCGTAAGTGTACAGATAGCTCGAAGCTGCCACCAAGCCGGATTTCTCGAGATCGATACCATTGGAGTATCTTATCAGGGAGCGTGTCATGATTGGGTTGCTGAAAGTCGATTTCAGATAGCTCCCACTTGCCCCAGAGGTCGTTCAAAGTAGCCCGCTTCCCTCTTTCCTCAACATCGACAAGTATCACAAGTTTGGTTTGACCACAGCTGCCTTTCAACCATCGTTCCGCATCTTCCTCGAGCTTTTTAGTGGTTTCACTAATGCCAACCTCAAGAACCACAACTGGCCATTTGGTTCCAGACTTCTTGACAGACGCATCTGCTTCTTTTGAAGAGCGGCTGAATCTGCCACGCAATCGACATCCTAGGACTATAGTTAGTTCTGTGAATCTAGGCAGTAGGTTTAAGACGATACTCACTTTTGCTGCCGGTCAAGATGTAGTCCGAGCCAGTGGCAGCACCCATTCTATCTTTCAAATCGCCAAGTAGATCCCTGCCGATTAACCACGTTGCAGCCTCATGCATCCACCCTGGGCATCCTTTCAAGACAATACGTGCATTCTGTGCATCGTATTCCACGCCGCGGA